>CM031371.1:86672273-86876976 GCA_018208015.1 Medicago ruthenica | reverse complement strand
CTATTCAATTGTTGAAAATGAGCTAAATTAACATAATTGCTAATTGTCAAAAGAACATCTCTTTCTATATAAGTTACAAGACAATCATTTAGCCATTGATCATCAATTTAGTTTGGCAAGAGCAAAGTCAACTTCAAAAGCATATAAAACTATAGCAAATGTGTTGGCTCTTTATAAACCATATCATAATCAATTCCTTAATTTTCCAAACTTGTGAGTTATTCTCTATAACAATGAGCTTATTCTATTCTTGGTTCTTTAGTGTTCACAATCAATTCCATAAAACATCAAATGTAACACCCATACTAACTTTAACTAGTATATTAGCATGTGCGTTAAACTGATACTGGATACATTTAAAAATTTCAATAATAATAATATTACATCACCAAAGATTGAATACAAGTTTACTCGTCTGTACAAATATCCAATATTATTACACTACTCATACAAAATCCGTCAAGCTCCTGAGCTGGTACACAACGAGCAACTGTACTCCATCCAGCATCTCTGTGAAGATCTTCATCACGAATCTCTGACTTACCTGAAAACCTGCACCAGAAGGAATGGGATGAGACATAATGTCTCAGTGAGCTCTAGCCCAACCAACTGTTGGCAACCACAGGGAACCTAGGGTCGCCATGCCTACCTTGGCAATCTTGGGGATTTCCTATGATCGCCAAGTCTTTTATCTGCCTATGACTATAAGTCTTCCCATATCTTTAAATTGCCTATGATTATAACTATGATCTGGCTTTAACTATAACTGTAACTTCCTATGACTATAACTTAGTGGTCGAGGGGAAACCTAGAACCACATTCTGTTAACTGTCTATAACTCTAACCGTAGTCTGCCTATAACTTTAACTTAGTGATCGAGGGAAAAACCTAGGATCACGTTCTGATAACTGTCTATAACTATAACTATGAGTTTTCTGTGACTATAACTGTAATTGTAACTTTGACTATATCTATAAAACATAAAACATATAAGCAGTTCGATAGCAGTTTTATGTTAGCTGTTAGCGTTGAACAAACAATTATCTGAGTTCATTTTACGGAGGGCACCCCGGGTGGAGCAACCCCGAGATACGTCTCCCTATGAACCGGTGAAATTCCTATCATATCAGGCTAACACCGGACTCCCTATGAAACGTGTGGACAACCCTCTCGGAGAAGTCCCATCCGGCGAATCCCGGAGTCTGATGAACACGCCCTATGACTGTAACTGTGAAACGTGCAAGCACGCCATTATCTTTGATCTTTAATTCTTTAACTATAACGTATGAACATATAATCTGTTACTGTAATCAAAACAATCCTATAACGTATAAACTATAATCTATGATTCTTGGCTTATCGTTCTCATAAGCCTCCTATGATCGTTGGAGATCCAACGCTATAAACCTATCTGTAACTTTAATTGCCGTAGCATTTCCATGCCTATGTATTCCAAAGGAACACTTCTATAACTTTGTTCACCTCTTTAGGCTCTCAAATCATCAAGCTATAAGCTTTCCCTAATGATCTAATCATGCTCTAAGGGATAGGTCCTTTAACATATAAAAGGGATATATAGCCATTACACATCGCTTAATGAGTTTGGGATAGCATTGGATGGCTGAAATGGTGCAAGAAAAGTGAAAGAATTTTCATGTTCTGTCAACCTCAAAATCGTGACACGATTTTGGAATCGTGTCACGATTCCATGCCCAGAATTCGTGTTTTGCACTGCCTATAAAATCGTGACACGGTTGTAAAATCGTGACACGATTTTACCTGCAGTTGGACAGAAAAGGGCAGTTTCAAAGCATATTTTTCACCATTTTTGGCACATTCAATCACACCCAAACATCATACAACTTATGGCATATTTCTATAACATATTAACAACCTATAACATGTTTAATCAAGAAAAACCAACAAAGGGAAAACTAGGGTTCTATGATCCACAAATTGATCAAATGACTATAAACCTCAAAACTTTAAACAAGGAGGGTTCTAAAACCCACTAGGAGCTCACCTTATACATGATTGGTGCTGGTTTAGCTTGTTTTCCAACTTCCTCAAAACCGTATCTCTTGATTCTTTCCTTTGCTCTTGTTTTTCTTTAACTTTCCTCTTGCTCCAATCTTCCCAAAAGCCATGCTTGCTTGGAACACAAGGTTTAGGGAGGAGTTTGATTCTTTAAGGATGATGATTGATGAGATGATGATGGTGAGAATGAGGGACGAAAATGAGAGAGGGAGAGGGAATAAAATTTCAGATTTTTCTTCCATTGGAAATGAGAGATAAATATGAGAATTTCTCATATTTATCCAAATGGGTCCTTTCCCTCTATTTACAAATATGCCACTCCTCTAATTACAATCTTGCCATTCCTTTCGTTTAGTTCCTGTAACACTGTTAAAGTCACGTTTAAGCGGGATATTACACTCTACCCCCCTTAAAAGAAATTTCGTCCTCGAAATTTAGAAAATCCTTCTGAGATCCTGAAAGGTAAATCCTTCCTACCTCTTCCTCTACTATGAAGATTTCCAATTCTATTAACTTATTTGAATTTCATGGCAATTCCAGGGTCAAACATGTAGATTAGTTACGCACTCCTATTAAACCATACTGGTTAAAACTTTTTCTTTAGCCATGATTTCCATTTCTACAAACCAAAACGTATGACAATTTCTTTCTTGCCGAAAGATTTGGTGCATCTTGCATAACTATTACCTGTAAAGACGTATGGTTGTCTGAACCAACTTTTCCATCTTACCCTGAGGATGTCGAGCCATTCTGCTTTTCCTCAATTATTTCAACTTTCTGAGGAATCTATTACTTTGTCTTCAGTTCAAAAGAATTTTTGTCTTTAACTTTCGCCTCGTAAGACGACCTGTTACTGTTACATTCGTAACATTCTTCATATAAATTTATTCTTACACTGGAAGGTATCTGATATGAAGTATTCTCAAACGGAATTGAAGTCTATTACAACTACCTTTACGTTTCAAATATAAGGTGACGGCTGAACTTATGGTTTACGTTCCTTTCTTTCAGTTGTCCTGGTGTAGCTATTATCACAATCATGAGCATTGCTCACATTCCCACTGCGGAAAACTTTAAACTCTAGAAATCACATAAGTCACTCATGCTCCGATTAATTAATCAACGATATCATGAAGCCAAAGGTCTTAGGAACTTTCTTCTTTACCAATACTTTCAAACTTATGAAAATCCAGTATAAGTGACGTGTGGCATAAGCCGTCTCACCTATCATCATATAATATAATCCATGGCACATAGCTTCCATACATGATCGAGCACGTGTACACTCGGGTACACAGTACGCCGCATCACCATTGTCCAATTAACGGAACATCATACTTAGTTAAAATATACTTGAGACAAAGCCACGCCAACTAAGGTCACTCTATTAACTCTTTAATTCATACTTGTACTCTTTGAGTAACTACAATTCCATAAGTAACTATGATTACGTCCCTTAGACGTTATAACTTATTTCGTTCAAGAACATTCTCCGTTTTCTAAAAGAAAGCTCTATTCTGTTCGCTATTCAAAATAGCATTCTTAAACTCTGAATCCTTTAATTCATGACTTGAATTCACGTAGCCTTTTACTATAAACTATGAGTACCCTTCTGTTCGGTGTAAAGCATTTCCTTCCTTTAACTGTTAACATTAAGTTCAAGAATTTCTGAACTTCTCAACTGAGACCTTCCCTCTAAAACATTACCGTCTGCGTACCACGGTTACCGATACATGTCACACGACTATAAAATATGTTACACTACTATTTAAGTAGCATAAACTCTGCCTGATCAGTATACATAATACTAATCACAACCTGTTACATGCTTGCTACATGCGACATGCTAGCATAACGTGGGTACGATGCGGAATAACTGTATGCCACGGCATAATTTCTCCTTGGTTAAACTTACTATTCAAATTAACCTTAAGTTACTGAGCTAAACAGCTAGATCACCGTATGAAATGTGGCCTCCTTCGCTATGCACTTACTTTGCTATAACCACATCCTTTAAAGTTATCAAACTGCTTCGATTCCCTTATCTCATGAGTTTCGGGGTCTGAAATATTCCTCGACTTATCTATTAAAATTTCCTGTTAGAACTGATGATAAGTTCAAATCATCACTACTTACACATATTCTGTAACTTGAGAATTAATCTCTAAATACCTTTCCTGTAATTCATCTGGCAAGGATCTCACAACATCCTTTTTCTCTAATCTTCAGCTTTGATTTGTCTGTTAACTCATTATTGGATTACTTCTCCGCTGCGCGACTCTGATTTAAACAATTAACCTTGGGATAGAAGTAATACTCCACTATTACCATATAAAATCTCTTTGGCCAATCCTTTGACTCTATAACTTCGTAATTACCATATATGACCATCTTCCATTAAAATTTCTCTTGTGGTTTAATTCACCTGTTAACCTTATTGATTGCTCGACGCTTGACTTAGCGTTTCCTTTCGAACATAAACAAAATTCTTACTTTCACGAAATACACCGAACCCCATAGACAATCTTTAACTATAATTACGAGCCCAACAATACTCCTGTTAAAACAACTCATTCACTAGTTCGAGCTTTACTCTTCATATCTGAATCAAGTTTCCATACTATAATTATCCATAAGGAACTTACATCCACAATCTTTTCCCAAGTCACTTAGGTTCACATAATTCTAACATAACACTTGGTTACTCCTCGGGTTTCTCCGAAAACAATCCGTCTCGGTAAGACTCACCTTTTACCGGCTCTCCTGTAAGCCCAAACACACGTTACGCCTCTTCGAGTACCCGATTAATCAATCTTAAATTTCAGCTCTTATTATTTCCCATTGGATCTTTCCTATAACTTGTTACTATATTCACCATTCCAATCTAATCTTGTTATCTGTATAATATTCCATATGTCTACTCGACCGTTGCCCTCTTCACGATTTCGAACAATCCAAGGTATATATTTCCTACCATCTTTAACATCTACCATCATAAGGTAATCTTTGTCGACTTACCGAATACTTGTGTAAGGAGCCCATTAAAAGAAAACATAGAACTCCTTAACATTAACCATAGCTTTAACTACAACTTATACGTTAGTGACAATCTTCCTATTCAATTTTCGAAACCGGTCTACTATAATCCGCCAACATAAGATTCAATCTTTAATCCATACCCTTACCGGGGGTTTCCTTTACTTATCGCTACGCTCGCATTCTTCATACCAAGCATCTTGGTGTCCCATCTGTTCACTAATTCGCTTAATCCATAAACGAGTCTCTTATCCATCAGATATCTAAATCTCATCCGATCCACGTGCGCAAGTTCTTCCATCCTTACACACTATGTCCTTACTGGAATTCCAGAGCTTCCGATAATTAATTGATCATTCCTTATTCCAAGTCGCTGGGCCTTGTACCGTAATTCTTTACCTCTGTACCCTGAATAAAACTCTATTCCACTTTAACTTTTCAAATTGCGGTTCCCATTGAGATTTCAAAACATTCCTTAAAGTATTTCCATAGTTCTTTACTGTTCATGTCTCCTCGGAGAAGGCATCGTTCAATGATGCGTCCACTAGTTAAGGTACCTGACCTTACTCTTTAATACCTCTTATATTCCTGAAACTTTGCCGTTAACTAGCTCAGTTACTTCACTGTTAGAGAACCACCCTATGGCACAAAACACATTGCCAAATTCGTCTTAGAATCTGACGTCTTAACCTTCACCCTTTGAACACTTCTTTCCTCCTTGGTCACATTCAGCTCTCGGATATTTGTCCTAACTGTCATATACTAGACTGAGTTGATCAGGCTCAACTAGACATGACATTTAGAACAACATCTGGAACCCAATGATTCCACTACTTTTATTGAATCTTAAATGACCCATGGCACGGTCTGAATCGACCTGCTCTGATACCAATTGTAACACCCATACTAACTTTAACTAGTATATTAGCATGTGCGTTAAACTGATACTGGATACATTTAAAAATTTCAATAATAATAATATTACATCACCAAAGATTGAATACAAGTTTACTCGTCTGTACAAATATCCAATATTATTACACTACTCATACAAAATCCGTCAAGCTCCTGAGCTGGTACACAACGAGCAACTGTACTCCATCCAGCATCTCTGTGAAGATCTTCATCACGAATCTCTGACTTACCTGAAAACCTGCACCAGAAGGAATGGGATGAGACATAATGTCTCAGTGAGCTCTAGCCCAACCAACTGTTGGCAACCACAGGGAACCTAGGGTCGCCATGCCTACCTTGGCAATCTTGGGGATTTCCTATGATCGCCAAGTCTTTTATCTGCCTATGACTATAAGTCTTCCCATATCTTTAAATTGCCTATGACTATAACTATGATCTGGCTTTAACTATAACTGTAACTTCCTATGACTATAACTTAGTGGTCGAGGGGAAACCTAGAACCACATTCTGTTAACTGTCTATAACTCTAACCGTAGTCTGCCTATAACTTTAACTTAGTGATCGAGGGAAAAACCTAGGATCACGTTCTGATAACTGTCTATAACTATAACTATGAGTTTTCTGTGACTATAACTGTAATTGTAACTTTGACTATATCTATAAAACATAAAACATATAAGCAGTTCGATAGCAGTTTTATGTTAGCTGTTAGCGTTGAACAAACAATTATCTGAGTTCATTTTACGGAGGGCACCCCGGGTGGAGCAACCCCGAGATACGTCTCCCTATGAACCGGTGAAATTCCTATCATATCAGGCTAACACCGGACTCCCTATGAAACGTGTGGACAACCCTCTCGGAGAAGTCCCATCCGGCGAATCCCGGAGTCTGATGAACACGCCCTATGACTGTAACTGTGAAACGTGCAAGCACGCCATTATCTTTGATCTTTAATTCTTTAACTATAACGTATGAACATATAATCTGTTACTGTAATCAAAACAATCCTATAACGTATAAACTATAATCTATGATTCTTGGCTTATCGTTCTCATAAGCCTCCTATGATCGTTGGAGATCCAACGCTATAAACCTATCTGTAACTTTAATTGCCGTAGCATTTCCATGCCTATGTATTCCAAAGGAACACTTCTATAACTTTGTTCACCTCTTTAGGCTCTCAAATCATCAAGCTATAAGCTTTCCCTAATGATCTAATCATGCTCTAAGGGATAGGTCCTTTAACATATAAAAGGGATATATAGCCATTACACATCGCTTAATGAGTTTGGGATAGCATTGGATGGCTGAAATGGTGCAAGAAAAGTGAAAGAATTTTCATGTTCTGTCAACCTCAAAATCGTGACACGATTTTGGAATCGTGTCACGATTCCATGCCCAGAATTCGTGTTTTGCACTGCCTATAAAATCGTGACACGGTTGTAAAATCGTGACACGATTTTACCTGCAGTTGGACAGAAAAGGGCAGTTTCAAAGCATATTTTTCACCATTTTTGGCACATTCAATCACACCCAAACATCATACAACTTATGGCATATTTCTATAACATATTAACAACCTATAACATGTTTAATCAAGAAAAACCAACAAAGGGAAAACTAGGGTTCTATGATCCACAAATTGATCAAATGACTATAAACCTCAAAACTTTAAACAAGGAGGGTTCTAAAACCCACTAGGAGCTCACCTTATACATGATTGGTGCTGGTTTAGCTTGTTTTCCAACTTCCTCAAAACCGTATCTCTTGATTCTTTCCTTTGCTCTTGTTTTTCTTTAACTTTCCTCTTGCTCCAATCTTCCCAAAAGCCATGCTTGCTTGGAACACAAGGTTTAGGGAGGAGTTTGATTCTTTAAGGATGATGATTGATGAGATGATGATGGTGAGAATGAGGGACGAAAATGAGAGAGGGAGAGGGAATAAAATTTCAGATTTTTCTTCCATTGGAAATGAGAGATAAATATGAGAATTTCTCATATTTATCCAAATGGGTCCTTTCCCTCTATTTACAAATATGCCACTCCTCTAATTACAATCTTGCCATTCCTTTCGTTTAGTTCCTGTAACACTGTTAAAGTCACGTTTAAGCGGGATATTACATCAAAAGTCTTACAACTGTGAGATAAACATTTTCTTTTAAGCTTGGATGGTAATTTTATCATGCTTTATTATAGTATCAGTATCATAGTCACACGGTTCGCAATTCGCTTTGGTACGTGGTACGGGTTCGAGTACGCGGTTCGCCATTTTCAAAGAATTCGGTACGTGGGGGGTATACAGAGTTGGTACGCTATTTGGGTTCGCGGTACGTTCAAATATAATAATTGGTACGCTACGGGTAAAAAATAGCAGCCCACATGGGAAAATTAGCTAACATAGAGATATAACAAGTGTTGTTTGTCAAATATATATCATAGTCACCTGGTTCGCACTTCTCTTCGGTACGTGGTACAAGTTTGGGTATGCGGTACGCAACTCTCAAAGAATTGGGGTACGTTGGGTGTATACATATTCGGTACGCTGTTTCGGTTCGTGGTACGTTATAATATATTAATCGGCACACTATGAATAAAATAATCATTTAGTTAAAATATAGCAAAGTAATGATTAAAAAAATTGATTATATTATTAACATTAAATTAATAACTTCATAAAAAACATATTATTAGTTCATTCTCTATATTGTCAAACAAAAAACTGCATGTTCTTTTACTTACTGAAACATAGTTAGGACCAAACAAGTCCCACATCGGAGACTTTGCTCGCATAGAAAGGAAAATTATATTATAAATAAGCTTGCAACGAGGTCACAAGCAGTAGCTAACCGTTCTGCTTATGCATGGTGGGCCAAGTGTTTTTTCACTCTTTTCAAAGTGATTGGCACTTTATAGTTTCCAATTTTTATGAATTGGTTTAAAGTAGTTTAAATTTTTTATTGGCTTTTTTTACTGGTACGCTGTGGTTCCTACATTCCTGCGAATTTCAAGGGAATTTTGAGCGAACTGGTTCGCAAACGTATCGTGAACCGGTTCGAGCGAACCGGTTCGTGGTTCCCTAGGGTAGTGAGCGAATTGTGTAACTATGATCAGTATATCACGCATAAAACAATATATTCAATAACATGGTTATTCTCTAAACATTTTCCTTAAGCTTGGATGGTTCTTTAGTGTTAACAACATCAGTATGTCACGCCAAAAGAACCAAAAACAATTCCCAATTTATTCCTATAATCTACCAATTCCCAATTAACAATTCCCAATTCTAAAACCCTAAAACAAGGAAGGAAGGAGAAATTGGAGAATCAATTGGCTTACCTTAGAGTGAGTGAGTGAGTGAGAGAGAGAGAGAGAGAGAGAGAGAGAGAGAGAGAGAGTTTAGTCGTTTTAGCAACCAAATGGCAAGAGAGATTGAACAGCACAGGTCAGAGGCGAGAGCCGAGAGAGAGAGAGAGTTGAGATGAGAGAGAGAGTTGAGATGAGAGAGGTCTAAAGTTGTGTGTGTTTTCCTATAAAAAAAAAGCTTAATTACATTTTAGTCCCTTGAATATTTTTCAAGTTTCATTGGTCCCCTAATTAATAAAAGTATCGGTTTAGTCCCTTAAATCCTTCTCTGTTAGTCACTTTGGTCCCTTCCGTTAGTTTGAAAACTAGAAACAGGAAAAAGGAGCAAACCCTAAACCAGAAAGAAGGATTTAAGGGATCAAAGTGACTAACAGAGAAGGATTTAAGGGACCAAAAAGGTTACCTTTATTAATTAGGGAACCAATATGAAACCTGAAAAATATTTAAGGGACCAAAAGTGTAATTAAGTCTAACGTTTTTTAACACAAACTAACGGAAGGGACCAAAGTGACTAACAGAGAAGGATTTAAGGGACCAAAACATTACTTTTATTAATTAGGGCACTAATATGAAACCTGAAAAATATTTAAGGGACCAAAAGTGTAATTCTTAAATGTATTTTGACTCTCTAATTTTTTCAATGTTAAGATTTTGGTACGTATTAAAAAATGGTCTTGTTAACGAGTATTCTTGCAGTATTCTTTAAGGATTTTAAAAAGAAGAAAATATTTTTTAGAAAGTCAACTATTTTGATTTCCAATGCATTGATTACTCATAATTTCATAAAAAGTTACCATTTAAAAATCTTAAAGAGTGTCACGTGAGCACTCCTTGACATTTCTCATTAAAAAATAACAAATTTAATTTACTATGAATTAGGCCCTCGTTTGAATTGGCTTATTCTAAACTTACGTGGGTTTATCTACTAATATAAGCATTTTTAAAGGTGTTTGGGTAAATCAATAAAAATAACATATCACAATTTCATAAGCTGCTTATGCCATATTGTAATAAGCCCAAATTTTTAGCTTAACAATAGCTTATTACGGAGCTTATGCAAGTAAGAGGACTTGCTTCGATTCTCTCGTTACACTTTTTTTCCAAAGCCTATATTTTATTTATGGTATAAGTGTCCGTTTGGATTGACTTATTTTATAGCTTATACAAAACAACTTATGCAATTAAATAATCTTTTATGTATTATTTATAAACTTGTCAAAACAGTTTATGAAAAAACAGCTTATGAATATATAATTTTCGTTAGGGAGAACTTATGAATTAACATAAAAGCTTATTTATTTGCATAAGCTATTTTTCATAAGCTAAAAAATAAGTCAATCCAAACAGGCCCTAATTATCTTTTGCTGTGCTTAGTTATTTACTTATCTTTGTTTTATCTTTATGTAAGTAACACATGTAACTATCAACAAAAAAATTAGGAATTTTTCAGCAATGATATACGACTATCAATCTTTCACCTAAGTTTGATTATTTCTTACTTTTATATTTGTGTTATTATACTTTTTTTAAAGGGTATTTGCATTATTATACTTGTGAATGGTGATGTTTAGACTAGTTATCTAAACCTCTAATGTTAATTTTGTTCTATACGACTGTTGATGATTTTTTATATGGACATTAAAATTATTACTATATTTCAATATTGTTGTTTTTACAGCTTTATAATCTTTATAATCGTCTTTTAAAAAAAAATCTTTATAATCGTGGTTTGATTCCTTAAAAAATTGTGGTTTGATTCTTTGGTTTTTTTTAAATTAAAAATATTATAACATTTCATAATTGCTTATGTAATAACACATCCAAACACTTCAATTTACGTAAGTGCTTTTTAGTGTACATATCCAAACATAAAGAGCTTATCAAGTATAAGAGCTTATGATATAAGCTCTAATGCTATAAGCTCTAATGCTATAAGCATCAATATAAGTTGTTTATCAAACAGGGCCTTAGTCTCTTTGTAATAGTTGTCATTTTGGTCAATTTTGACTCGGTCATTGTCTATGTAGCAGGTCATGTATGTAGTTATTGAATTAAAAAATTAAAAAAGTCACATAATCATTATTTAAATTAATAAATGAAAAATGAATTAAAAAATTAAAATAAAACCCAAATGTCAGTCTTCTTTTCTTTGAGTTAAGATCCTCTCCATTTGTAATTTTCTCTATTTCTTCCATTTGGAGAGATAAAAATACAATTTTTTTAAAAAATTATTAATGATGGTGGGACCCACTTAATGATAGAACCCATTATCTATTTTATATGTCTATCTCTCTCTAAATTGCATACTCTATTTATTTTTTCATAGAGAGGATCCTTGCCCCTTTTCTTTATATCAATCCAATCCAACTCATAAATAGCCAAATTTTTTTTGCAAGATCTTAACATCGCCGAACCTCTCTCCGAACTAGACCTCGCCCCTCTCCTCTTGTTTCTCCACCTCCACTTCCATCGCCGAACCTCTCTCCGAACCAGACCTCCCCCCTCTCCACACCCCACCCGAATCTCACCCCCTACAACCCGAACCCAAACCACCCAATCTCAATCCCAAAACCTTGAACACATCATCACCCGCATGCTCACAAACCGCGTATGGACAACCCGTCTCCAACACTCAATTCGCTCCGTTGTCTCCAAATTCAATTCAAATCTCGTTTACAACATCATTTACTCCATCGCCGCCGCAAATTCCGATCACGCTTTAAAATTCTATTGATGGCTCGAAAGATCAAATCTTTTCACTCATGACACTAACACCACCCTCAAAATGCTTCAAATCTTAACCGTTATAACAAATTCAACCACACTCGTTTGTATTCTACTTGATTTACCAAAAAAAAGGGTTGCCTTATGATGAAGATATGTTTGTTGCTTTCATCGAAGGCTACGACAACGCTAGTATTGTTCAGGAAGCTGTTAAAGATCTTTCAGAAGTATAAAATTAAATTATATTATATTTTTCTGGGTTGGATTAGGATTGATATGAAGAAATGAAGATTGGGATTTGGGTTTTATTTTTATTTATTTTTTTTTTGAATTTTTTAATTTCATTTTTCATTTATTTAATTTAGAAAATGATTGTGTGGTTTTTTTAATTTTTTTAATTCAATAATTACACATGTGGTCTGTCACATGGGCATTGACTGAGTCAAAATTGGTCAAAAAGAATACTATTGCAAAGGGGCTAATTTGCTATTTTTTTAATAGGGTCAAAATCACAATATTGAAAAAGGGGGTCAAAAATACATTTAAGCTAAAAAAAGAATTAAATTTTTTTTGGGGAATGAACGTATTGTTATAGCCACACAACGCCCTACAATGGGTCCGCCCATGACACACTGTGACACCAAACACTCACTTATCCTGTGAGAATAAGAGGCGTAGTAGCATGGAAAGCTAGGTTGAGTGGGTACTGGGCGACCTTGATGATAGTAAAAGCGCTCCAGTTCAGAATCTGTTTTTTTGACATAAAAACTAGATCAGCTTAGGGCGAAGGAACTTAATCCTACAAATTGGACAACTATCCATAATATATTAGAGACCTCCCGTTTCTTCAACACTGAAAATCCTCTTGCCTGAAATAAGGCCCTGCAGGGGCACACTTCCTGATCCTTGTCTTCACTCAGATGATTTTTCCCACTTTTCTTCATATAAGCTGTCAATTTCATGATGACAAATTAGATGTAATTCTTTAAACTTTGTATTGAGACGAGCTGTTTACCTTTTTAGCATTAATTTTACTAGTTAATGTTTTTGAGCTATTTATTTGTAACTTTATTTACAAGTTGTGTAAATGAAATGAACTTATAGTGCTATTAGGTGGTTAACCTTGTTTACTGGTTGTGTACAATGATATGAATTTATAATGCAATCAACACGTCAAAGTTACTTTCTTGTTTAAATATTTTCCAACTACACTTCAAAAACAATGCTGATGAATTAATTTGGTGATATAAATATCAGAAAGAAAATTACAATAATGAGAAATTGAGTTGTTTAATTATTTTATGTTTTGTACTTCCATTTTTAGGATTTATATTTTGAATATGTTGTATGTTATTTGTCATGAGTTCTCTGATTTGAATGGCTCAGGTATGTGAAACGAGAGCATCTTATTGATGTTACTGAAGTGTTTAGAGTACTCAGTGCCGAGAAGAAATTCCGGATAGCCAAACTTGTTTTGTACTTAATAGTCCTCATTGTCGTCATCTTCAGGTTTGTCACCCTTAAACAAATGCTTAACACTGTATCCATTTAATTTTCCAATTGAGGCCTTCTTTTAGAATTGTTGCTGCTGGGAGAATAATATTTTAGAATTCCATGACTTCGGGGAAAATTTAATAACAAAACACAGCCTACATTATTGTCTAGTAGATTAGTATATATCTCATTAGAAAATCAACTGTTTTCGCTTAGCTACCATGATTTTAAAGAGTCTTAGACTCCTGTAAATTTAGTTTCTTGATTAGTCCTACTCTTACTAATACTATGTATTCTCTCCTCCCAAATAGTTTTGTTCTCCAACATTGATGTTTGAAGTAAATGAGTAAAGTTATTGCAAGTGATCTTGATTTTGTGATATTATGAAGTTATGAAATTGCTTTAAGTTTTGTCATATTATATAAAAGTATACAAATGCGAATGTTAGTGTGCCTCTATATATACATTCATTATATAAATGTTTTACCTTCTAAATTTTGATAAGAATTGCACATTCCAAATGTCACTATGCAAGGTAAAAAATTTGCTTCATTTAAGAAGAAAAGAAAGGTTATGGATACATTGCAAATAAATAGTATTGTATTATTTTGAACTAAGGTTTAATTGAGATATTACTATCTATTAACTTTTTTCTACAAACTTAGGGCTTCTGATTACTTCCATTGGTTCCTGTTTGTCATTTTCGTTGGCAATAATAAGCATTGCAGAATGCATTTTAGAAGTTTTTGAAAATGCATTATGGATGACGATTCAATATTTCTAGAAATTTGAGAAATGCTGAAAAGCTATTTTGAGTATTTACAAAATGCACTCTTCCTAGTTAGCCACCTATCTACTCTGTCACAATTGTTCAATGTGCCTTTCATCCATGGCATGATGAAAGGAAAATTGGAAATGTTTTCTAAAAGCAAATGGACTCGTAGAGTTTGATCCACTGTACACCTTTTACTAGATTAAATTGAAAAGACCACTCTTCCATTTTTGGGAGTGGTATCTCATCTTAAATTGTTAGGAAGCTAATGCTTTGGCAATTGAAAATCTAGGATTCTAAGGACTAGAAAGCTATGAAAACAAAGAAGAAAGAAAAAACTAAGACAATTAATTTTCTTCATTCATTGGTTCATTTCCCAAATGACATAATAATACAACACACTTCATAAGCTATTCTATATGAATTATAGTCATCAAAATGTCACCATCATAGGAAAGGATAATAAAATTCAACACATAAAAAAAAATTAAAATTAAAATTAAAGTGATCCGTTATGGACCTGGATCCGCGACCTGAGAGACAGATGAGTGACTGAGGACGGCATTGGCTCCACATAGGGGGTGGTGTGCCCTCTGTTGTCAAGAGCGGCCGCTACCGGCGCTATCACGGTGCGGAGCGGCCGAAAACAGTACACCGAGTTGTGACGCTCCGGTGCGGAGCGTTTGTGCATAGCGGCGAAAGCGGCCGCGTTTGTGGGTTGCGAAAAGTGGGCGCTACGGCCAAACTGGGTCAAAACCGGGTCAGAGGCTAATTTGGTAATTGGAAAAACCCTAAGTGACATAGTGACTTTCAGCATCACAAACAAACACCACAGCCGCACAAACAACATTGGCTTTCTCTTCAACGTGAAACAACACAGTTCTTCTCTTCATAGCTTGGTTTTCATCTCTTCACTCAAAGGTAATCATCTTCCCATTTTCCTTTTCCTTTTCCTTTTCCTTCTATGTTTCACATTTTCCTTTTCCTTTTCCTTTTCATCTCTTCCCATTTTCCTTCATCTCTTCCCATTTTCTTTTTGTGTTTTCCTTTCATCTTCACTTTTTTTTTAATTCTGTTTTTTTTCTTTCTAATTCTGTTTTTTTAATTTTATTTTTTAATTCTGTTTTCTTTTTGTAATTCTGTTTTTATTTTTTTATTTTTTTTAATTCTGTTTTGTTTTCTTTTTATATAATTCTTTTTTTATTTTGTTTTTTAATTCTGTTTTCTTTTTATAATTCTGTTTTTTTTATTTTGATTTTTAATTCTCTTTTCTTTTTTTAATTCTGTTTTGTTTTCTTTTTATATAATTCTTTTTTTATTTTGTTTTTTAATTCTGTTTTCTTTTTATAACTCTGTTTTTTTTAATTCTGTTTTATTTTGATTTTTAATTCTCTTTTCTTTTTCTAATTCTGTTTCCTTCCTTTCACATATATTTTCTAATTCTGTTTTTTTTTTTCCTCTCTGTTTTGTTTGTTCCAATCCAATGACCAATATGAATAGCTATGGCAAGTAGTTCACAACCATCATCATCCAATGCTGTTGATTCAACATTATAGTATTTTAGTATTAAAATATTAGTGTCCGCGTCACGGGAATAGCGCCCGATACGCGCCCGCATCCCGCGCCGCGTCAATTTTTGGGGTGGCCGCGCCGCGCCGCTTTTTCCGCATTGACAACAGGTGTGCCTACAAACACTCCAACGATCAAGTAAGTCAAGGGCCATTAGTGTGAGGTTTTATTGAATGTGTCCCTGGACTTGAATTGTAAGTTAGCATTTATAGGACGAGGATTAATGTTTCTCGGATGGAGACACCCTAACTGGACATTTGTCTCAACTGACAATTGTAGACAGATCATGATGTGATCTTCATCACACGGTCCTGATTGGATCACCGGACCTGCTTGGGTGAGCCTCTAGGGCGTGTCCATGGCATAGTCCGTAATGTGTAACTCTGTTGACGGTTACCCATTCTCTTGTTGGATTGGGCTTGGCCAGGAACATAAAGTAACAATGACTTTCTGATGGGTTTCTAAATCTAATTAATCAGATGGAAAAAACCCCACTATCATACCTACAATATAGTAATTGTCTCATGCTTCTGTCAATTGTGACATCATTCCACTTTTAGTAATTGTACTTACTTTTTCTCGACCAAATAAAATGTCTTTTTCCCAATTGAAAGAGAGTCATTCTACGTACTTTCTTGCTTTGTTTGATCCAAACGAAATATGCCAATTTGAAATACTGCTTGGTTGACCTAATAATGAATATAAGACTTGAATCCTTTTACATTATTCCTTTTGTTGTCTGTATTTTTAAATCATCTAGTACAACGATGATCAATGAAGCTTATTTCTATTAGTGCCCTTTCATTGTTATGTGAATTATTTTATAAGGTTATTTTTGGAAGATTCATTCTTCATGGCTTGCTGTTTATAATTCTTTGAAGGAACCTGAAGGACAATTTTTCATTTGCAGGCTTACATTAATTGGTGTCTACTATTTAGGCCTCGAAGACGATGATGACTTGAAATACCTTTGGTAACTCACGTGTGCGATGTGGCAACAAATGTGTGAATCCCCTCCCCCTCCCTTTGGGGTACTGTTGGCAGGAACCTTTTGAGGGAAATTGTGATTTGATCTGTGTCATTAGGTTTAGGACTTAGAATTCAGTTGCTCACAGAAATAGTAATCTTAGGTGCTAATTGAATGAAATTGCATATCCGTCGTATAATATATATGTTTAAGGGTATGTTTGTTTCTACATTTTGTTAAATTTGTTTGTAAAGTATTGAAGTTAACAACTGATTTTGTGTTGGTCAAACTTTTATTCTTTATGGATTTGATTCTTTGAAGACCAAAGATTGAATTGTTTGCATATCCCATACCTTTTAGCAGGCTAGCAGATTGGTTTACTTGATGTGCTATTTCTTTGGAGGATTTAGTATATATTTTCTTCATTTCCAGTGGTGTCTTCTTCCTTGTTTTAACAGTTAGCAAGATAATACAGACATTATCTTTTGAATCTCTTGCTTATCCCTGATGAAGGATTTGGATCATCTACTGCAACCGCATGGTGCATCAACTTTTACAACTGTTTGATCTAGAGAGCTATTTAAGTATAAATGTGAAGAATTTTGTTGTCTTATCCCACACTTCAAATAAATTTTACTAATAGTGAAAGTTAAACGTATTATCATTTTAAAAGATTTTATTCACAGCTGAGTTAAGTTTTTTTCATCTTCATATGTAACCACGTCCACAACACAATCACTGTTCTACTATGGTTTTCCTTGGGGGCATTTAAGGTGCCCCTTATTCCTTATATTAGGTTAGCTAATATATATTTTCAAGATAGCATGTTATATTAGGTCTTGTTTACATAATAATTGGAATGATGGGCGTAAAGGATCACTGGTTTATCCCTTTTTAACATAGTACTCCTTATATGCACTGAATTACATGGTTAACATGCATAATTGTTGGTAGATATTATTCTAATGGATGATTATTCGAATGTTCAGACATCAGAGAATGTGTACAGGGTTATGCTAACTTGTGTATGGGCACAAGTTAAGGACTTAAAAAGGAACTAAAAGAGATGTTTTGTAACGAAAAGATAAATGTTAGCACTTTCTAGATACCATTTATATATAGAGAAAGAGAATTCACGACCAGATCGTGAATGAAAAATAAAGCGAATGAAAAATTAGTGTTTTGCTGAAATCACGGAAGATGGAGAGAAGTAAAAGGAAGTCAACAAATAGTGGTTTTGCTGAAGACAAGCCGTGATGGTTTCGTTTGTTGATCCTTCGCTATAAATAGCATTTTCCTCTAGATATTGAATACACAATCTTTAAAATTATATTTCTGCATTTAGTTTTTTTACTTGTGCCTTAAGAACACAAGTTAACATTTCATTTATTTATATAAGGCACAAGGATGGTATGATGGTAGTGTGTGTATTCATGAATGTGAGAATGTGCAGCTTTATATCAGAGTAAACTTTGCAGTTTGCATGTTTTTTTTCCTTCACTTCCTGAGGTGTAGCTTTGCATGATATTTTATTGACATTACAGAGATATATTCATTGATGAGTAAACCTCCATTTTCATCATTTGAAGGTTTTTCAGAACATTAATTTTGTCACTGAATGATATTGTGTCAAGAAAATCGTCCTAATGTTAATGTTACAGATGAATTGGATTAATATCATTCGCTAATTTAAATGAAATTTTGAGAAGGATTAATCAAGGTTAAGATGGTAATGTATAATCAAGAATAGCTCAAGGGCATTTAGATTAGAATTTGGAAGAGTTTTTGCATAGCAAGGACTAAGAAAAGTGTGTGAAAAACGCAAGGTAACTCACCTATTTATAATAGTTCAATCTGGATTAATTCGCTTAGCAGAATCTATTTCCCGTGGCGAATTCAACAATACAACACCATCCCCTCCATGTGGCCTCTGCCAATAACCCCATCCAACATGTGCCACGTGTTACTTGCAGATTGCTGGTTCGACGTTGTAAACTACCCTATTTCGCTTAGCGCCATAAAGCTCATCTAAAGAATCTACCCAAGCTTGCTTAACAAATTGCAATTCGCTTAGTCAAATATTGTTTTTCTCTCACAAACACTTTACTTTTCTTAATGATGAAGAAAGGTATCTCCCTTTACTTTGTAAAACTTAACTTCAACCTACTCATCTAAGATACTCAAACCATCACAAACACTCCCACAAAGGCACAAACCCTATATAAGATGTAATGTACCATTTGATCAATTAATGAGAATCTATTTCATTTATTTCTTCTTTCATAATATGGTATCAGATTTTTCTCTCAAGTGAGAGAAGTTTGTTATGATCCACATTGTAATTCACATCTTTTCCATTGTGTTCTTCCTTTCTTTCTTGCATTTCTTGAGTTTTCTTGTGTTTTCTTGCATTTTCTTCTTGTTTGCATTGTGTTTACTCACGATTCTACCTTCTTTTTCTCTACAATTTCTCTACTTTCACGTATGTTTCGTTTCTTGTTTCACAAGAATTCTTCCTTGCTATTTTTCCCCTTTTCTCTTGATTCCCTCACCACAATTTTGATTCTCTTTTCTAAGATTCTGCAAATTCTTCCATGGCTCCTCGTCAAGCTTCAACTTCTTAGTCAAATTATTATACTGATCCTGTCTACTGTTCATCCCAATGAAAGTCCCAGTTCTTTGGCTATTTCTCCAAAGCTTAATGGATCCAATTACCTTGCTTGGAGTCGCTCCATGCAAGGAGGCATTTAAAGTCATGGACTAGCCCACCAAAATTGATACCGGAGAAATCGAACCTGAGACCTTGAGATGAGCACACTTAAAGGTCTAAAGTCAGGTGGGGTTTAGTATGGGAAAAGAAAATTCTTTCTCATCATGAGAAAGTTTAAGGATAACCATAGATTTAATATTTATTTATTTGGATGGCCCAAATTTTTGACTTGGTAAGAGGAGTAACCTTTTGATGGGTATTTGTGAACCAATAAGCTCGGCCCCACCAAAATCGTTAAATAACAATTTTGTTTTTGTTTGATTTTTTTGGTCTTTTTTTAATAAATCATGGGCCTTTCTTCATCTTCTACATTTCTCCTTTTCTTCATCTTTATCATTTTCATCAAAACAAATCCAGAAAAACCCAAAAAATAAATCCAAAAGCAAAATCAATTCAGAATCAATCCATATTTCATTCTTTATAGAATTTCCTGTCAGATTATTATGCAGTATCTTAATCTTCTCCCTCCTCTCCAATATTCGATTTCCATTTCTCACCATTAAAGTCATCACAACTCGCCGGAGAACAAACAAAATCACCCTCACTCGCCGGAAATCTCGCCTGAGAACGAACCATTCAAGGTAGATATAGGCTCCGAATCTCAGACTTTCGATTCAGCTCGTATTTTCGATTCAATCTTAGATTTTCAATCTGGAATGTTTGGCTCGATTTGTTGTGATTCCTTCTTGGTTTTATATAGATTCACCACTGGATTCTGGGTTTTATCTCTGTCACTCTCATATCTGGAAGAAGAATTGAAGAAAAGTTTGATTTTTCAAAATTGAAGAAAAGAAGAAGAATAGATGGTGATTCCTACATCTAATTTCTTTTCCAGAATTGAAGAAGAAAAGTTTGATTTTTAGATGAAAGAATAAAAAGAGGAAAATGTAAGGAGTTTTTTGGGTGCTTTGATTTGAAACAGTGACAAAGTTTGATGTTTAGATGAAAGTGAATCTGACAAATTCGTCACTGGAAGCCTTGCTCGTGCTGGAAAAGTGAGGGGACAAACTCCAAAAGTTGCAAAGCAAGACAAGAAGAAAAAGCTGAGTGGCCTTCGTGAAAGTTTGTTAAATTAGCTTACTGAAGTGTTACTTATTTTTATTTGATTCCTGGATTGTGGAACTATGAAATTTTTTACTATGTTAAATGAAAGAGTTTGTTTATTCTACCATATGATTGGTAAACAAAATAAAAAAGCAATTTTTTTTTGGACTCTACCGGGGCAACCGCCACCTATCCTTTAAATTTAAAGTTTCCCATCATGGGAAATAACTTTGGTTGTCCAGGCTAAATCTCACCCTCAAGTCAACATCACTAGACCAACACAAATGAGTTTTTATTTCATATTATATAATTTTGTTTATGATTTATAAATAAATAGCTTGCTAGAAATATATTTTTAAATGAAAACATTTATCTTTTGAGATGTCATCAGGCACCACAAATCTTCAATTAGATAAAAATTGATATATGATTCCCTCCCCATTATTAAAAAAAAAAAGATAACTGAAACGTGTAAAAAAAAATTGAATTAGTTGGGCCAAACATAGTCTTAGTTCTTACCAGTTATTAAAAAGACAACACAAACGTGAGTGATTCGGAGAAAGGACAAAAATAAAGTGTAATTTAATATTTCTGTTAAAAATATCATTTGGAAGCTTAATGGATCATTTTGAGACATAAAAATTAACAGAGAAGCATTTTATAGTGCTGTCGTGCAATTGTAACGAAAATAGTGTCGTACATTTTAGTATTTTCCATTAAAAAAAATAGAAATTGTTCCGATCCCATAAGTTAAAGAAAATAAAGATCGACAAGGGTAAAGACTTATAGAAGAGGGTAAAAATAGCACAGTAACTTCTATAAATACGTAAAGAAGATCTATTATGAAGTCTAACTATTACAACGATTTGTATCATAATTTAACATGATACTAGTACCATATTAAAGCACGGTTGAGTCCAATGGCAAAAAGAAAATGGCAAAAATCTTGGCTCCCTTTACCTAAAGAGTAAAAAGCAATAATCTAACTAACAATGGACAATGGTATAATCTCTCATATTACTAGCTTCTCTTTTTTTCCTCCATAATACCAAAAATTCAATTCCTATCTGCAAAACAAGATGTTCACTGCTATTAGAGGTGTCAATAGAGCCCCAAATCACAAAGCCCCACCTAAAAAGCCCCCACAAAGCCCACTATATGTTAGGCCCCACTATGAAGTTAAATTATTTTGACCCAGCCCACTAATTTTTATTTTTTTAGTGGGCTATGGTGAGGGGGCTCTAGGCCCACTAAAACTTATTCTCTTGACTCAGCATCACTAAATCAGAATTTAGAAAAACGATTTTCACGTATAGCTAGCAACTCTCACAGTGAAAAACGAGTCTCACCTCTCCCTTCTCACTTCTCCCATCGCCGCCATCTCCTCCCATCGCCGCCATCTCCGCCCATCGCCGCCGTCTATCGCCGCTACTGTTCGTCTCTCTTTGGCTCTGCTCTCTTCAGTCAGTTTCTCTTCCCAGTTCTCTTCTCCCTCATTTGTGTATTTTAGGGTTCTATGTAAATTTTATGGATTATGATCAATTCATGCTAAATTCGATTTGTTTCTTCTAATTAGGTTATTGAAAACAAATGGGATTCTTATCTTGACTTTCTTCAAGCTAATTACACTGAAGGGTTAGTACCCTAATTCCTTTCTCTTCATATTTCTGTTTCAAGGGTTTTTCATTTTTTTTTGTTTATTTATCTGAATATGATGTTGTAGTGACCGAAAAATTGAATGGGTTTTTAGTTTTTACCTGTTTATATGATATTGCATGATTTTGTGCTTGTTGGTTCAATTTATTTTCTATGATTATCATGCTTCCTTTGTTCTGTTTTGTATTGTATAATTGATAATTGATATATCTTTTGATGTCTCAAATAAGATAAGACTAAATCTTCAAGATATACAAAATACATGCAGCGACATTACATTTTATTTTTCCAAATTTAACATCAATTGATCACGTATAGAAACCCATGTATGCAAGTATGTTTGATTTAAACAATCATGTTATTAATTGCATAGACTAACACTAATTATAAACTTTGCACCAGAAAACAATCATGTCATTGAAACGTGAATAATTTCAAAAAAAATTTATGGAAAGTAATGTCTCTCAAACACATGTTGATACAATTACAGGGTCTTCAATTACAGGGTCTTGTTCGTAAGAAACAAAATAGCTGATCCTTTCCCAATCATATACCTGACAAAATAAGGTTTATGACAGTGTGCTTTGTCCTTTCATGGTATGCTTGACTTTTGGATCAATGAATATAGCACTTTGGCTATCACAATGTAACATAATTATGACCTGATCTTGCAACCTCAATTCCTTAGAAATCCCTTCAAGACATAGAGCCTCTTTAATAGCTTCGGTTAAGGGCTCAAGGCAATATATTTTGCCTTATTAATTAACAAAGGTGCAACCTTTTGCAAATCAGCTATCCAACCAAATGCAGTAAAGATGGATCCACTTAGAGACTTTCTAGTGTCTAGACAGACTTCATAATCAGAGTCTACAAACCCTCTATGGCAATTACCTTCTCAGTGTTATACTCTTCCCTGTCTGGTAATGTTAGTTTGATAGATATTCTCTCACTGATTTTTTATGATTTTTAATGCAACACCATGAATTTGATTCGGAGCTCCGCCGTGGGTTGCCGGAGCGCCGCCGCCGGACCACTGGGTACTCTGGCGTTGACCAGCTGTTGACCACAGCTATCAATTAAAAATCTGAAGAAAAAAAAAATAGATAAGTTTTTTCAACAATTGGGGCTTTTGGGCCTTTGGGGCTTTTGTATATTTTAGTGGGCTTAATAAATTTGGGGCTATGTGAAAGGGGGCCTATTTTATATTGTTGCTTTTTAAGCCCCCTTAACAAGGGGGCTGGGGCTCAAAAGTTGAAGCCCCATCAAATTGACACCTCTAGTCACTGTGATTTTGAAAAAGCCACAAACAAAATCACAGTGGTTCACTATGATTCTGACATATGTACGACACTACTAAACATGCACTTGGCAATTTTAATTTCCCCAAATTGCAAATTATCAGAGTCTCTACCCTATTGTTATTTATTTTTCTCAACAAGAACTTGGCTTTTCTTCTTGTTTATTTTTGCCCGTGAAGACCTAGTGCAGTTAAAGCCACAACGAAACAATGTCTTACGACGACGTGGAGATCGAAGACATGGAGTGGAACGAAGAATTACAGTCATACACGTATCCATGTCCATGTGGGGACCTGTTCCAGATCACCAAGGAAGATCTCAAACTTGGTGAGGAGATAGCTCGTTGCCCTAGCTGCTCCCTCTACATAACTGTCATCTATAACATGGAAGATTTTACTGGCGATTCTAACAAGGGTCTTCAGCCATCCAAGCAACAACCTGTTACCGTTGCTTAAGTTTCAGGTCTTTCACAATTTCTTATGAATATTTTCAATCACTTGCAATTAGTTGTAGTGTTTATTGATATAAATTTTGTATACTCTGGTTTTCAATTTGGTTTGATATATGCGATTTTTTTATTGCAACTATGTGTCTCTTTTTAGATTTATTGTACACATCTATTGGATTACACAGACAAAATTAGGGATAAGCTATGAAACACCGACATGGACACAAGACATGATAGTGACACAAATTTAAGAAAATGATGTAATTAATGTAATCACATGTGTCGGTATCAGTGTCAGATACAGACACATGTAAGACACCAGACACGCCTTTGATCAGAAGTGTTGGTGCTACAAAGGGGAAGGGCACTTGTCCTGTTTTTATATCAGTGTAATGTGTAATTAATTAATTAATTAATTAAGGAGAGAATCATAAAAATTAATTGTTACTATGATGAGTTTAAATCTGAGTTTAGTGTAAATGACTCTGAATATTGAAAGTTAAGTAGAATTGCGGGTGCACGAACAAGTTCAGCTGGTGTGTGTGCGGTTTACTACTTGAAGTGGGTGTGTCTCTGAACTATTCAAGTACTCAACTATTCAAAGCTGATAGAACAAGTGTTTATATATAACTTGAAAGGGAAAGGTGAAAATGAGACAGTTCATAAGTAGGAAGTATGTCATTACTAATAGTCGTTATGCGGTGTGTATTTGATATACTTGTTAATAGTCGATATGCAGTGTGTATTTGATATGCTTGAAGTGCTATGAGTTGGTCTTGTTGATGCACTCATGACCCATTCTATATATTATGCTCCATTGGTTAGTGAGATGAAGTAGCCCTGGGAGTTATGTTTCCTAAACTTTACTGTTTTCTCCTATTTTGATTTTTCATCTTAATGCATAAGAGACTTATTCTGAACTTTTTCCAACGTCCATCTGATGAAAAATCAATTCGAAATGACATCTTCATATAAATGAAACTGAAGGGGATATGAACACAGGTTTCAAAAACCTAGGAGATAATGCAATTTGTAACCTCCCTACTCAGGTCAATTGTAAAAGGGTGAATTTGATTCTCCATGTATGAGAGAATTAAGCATAGAAGACTACTACGAACCAATACTAACTGAATTGAAATAGAAAATTTATTCACAATATCTGAGATTACAATGAGTTGTTTATAACATATATATAGAGCAACTCAACTCTCTAACTAAACCATGATTAACTACCTAACTATATTTAACAGTTATGACAAACTAACCGTTAAAACAGTTATGACAGCTATGAGAAGACGGGCCCTCGTGCCTCTCACCTCAGCATTCAGCAGCTATGTATCCTTTTTGCTAAAGACTATCCTCCTCCAACCAAGGTCTGCCTTTCCTTTTGTCCAGAATATGTAGGATCAAAGTGTTGAGGACACACTCCTATATATCCTCCCACAAATTTACACACAAATCAAATCAGGAGGACATAATTTTAGACAACTAAGGGGCAACAACTTATGAAAGAGGAACATTATGGCCATGACGAGGGCTAATTGATGAAATGCACTCTTGGTTCCATCTTGGGCTTTTATGGGATCCTAAGATTCTAAACGGGTTAAAAAATAAATTTGGAATCAGAAGTGAGAAGAAATTTTTTCCTAGAGTCTTAAGACTTATTCCTGAACTAGGCATGATGTCAATAGATCACTTGTTGGTTTTATGAACACAATTTACTATGATATTTTTTTGTAGGCTTTTATGCTAAATTTCCCTCATTGGGTTCCTATTTTGCGATTTTTTATCAACAGCTACCTCTTATGCTCTAGTAAATCATATAAATATGTATTGGGCTCAGAGCTAACATATAAACTATAAACAGAACCCTAGTTTCTCCCTCTTCTTTTTGGGTTTACTGACAGTCCTTTGTGTTTCTGTGTTCTATTCTGAGCACATTTTTTTCCTTCCTCTGGTAATTTCTAGGGGTGGCAACTTGGTCCACCAAATCCATATTCATCTAATCCATCCACCATAAAATTCATCCAATCCATCCACCAAACAAAATTTTTGTTAATGGATTGGTTTTGGATCCAACCATTTAGAACAATGGATGGATTTGATCCATCCACCTTATTTTAAAAGTCCAATGGATTATTTATTTTTTTAAAACAAATCCATTGGATCATTTTAAATAATAAAAACACGCTAATTTAAAAAAATAAAAATAAGTAAAATTATAAAAAAACTGAAACAATTGAAAAAAAACTGAAAGAAAAAAAATTATTTTTTAATATTAAAATATTATTTATTTAATATATTATTAATATTTAATATTATTTTAACATTGACGGTGGTCAATGCCGGAGAACCACCGTCCGCCGTCGCGATTCGCCGGAGCACCACGTCGGTCAACGGCGGTCAACGGTTGTGGTGGTCGGTCAACAGCTGTGCACCATCACCTATTATTATATATTTAATTTTGTTTGGGCTGAGACAAAAATCAAGTTTGGACTTGATAATAAAATCTGTTTTGGGCTTAGACATAAATATATAGGTTGAATATTTTTACTTTTGGCACCAATTAATTAACTAAATATTTATGAAATACAAATTTAATAAATAACACATTTTATTTGATGGATCGGATGGACAATCCATCCGTTAAAATCTAGTAATAGATGGATTGGGTGGTCAATATACTTAACGGATAGATCAGATGGTTTTTTTTTCAACAAAAAATTAGTGGATTGTAATGGATTAATAGATTTCTTTTGATCCATCCATTAGGATCCAAATCCATATCCATCCAATCCATCCATTTTGTCACCCCTAGTAATTTCCTCTTATTGTTTGTGGAGGTAAGGCCAGTTGCAATTGTGTTGCCCTTTTGGGTATGTTACTCTGGGCTTTAAAATACATTCAAGTTTATATTTGTATTATGTTCTCATTTTTTGGATTTCAAGGAGTTGAAAGTTGGAAAATACTTGATGTAGCTGTAATCAGAGACTATTTATTTTTGCTTGTGTGAGTTTAATTGTTTACACATTAATACATTGTACATAATTTTGAATTTTTTGCTTTCCTTTCCCTTAACGAATAAATACTTGTCGTGCAGATGTCCTGAAATGGTGGCAGCAATAGATTTTGTCAAGACTTTGATATATCATAGCAGTGAACATCTTGTTTTGCAGATAGGAATTGAATTTTTGGTATTATGGAGGAAAAAAAGAGAAGCTAGTAATATGAGAGAATATACCATTGTCCATTGTTAATTAGATTATTGCTTTTTACTCTTTAGGTAAAGGGAGCCAAGATTTTTGCCATTTTCTTTTTGCCATTGGACTCAACCGTGCTTTAATATGGTACTAGTATCATGTTAAATTATGATACAAATCGTTGTAATAGTTAGACTTCATAATAGATCTTCTTTACGCATTTATAGAAGTTACTGTGCTATTTTTACCCTCTTCTATAAGTCTTTACCCTTGTCGATCTTTATTTTCTTTAACTTATGGGATCGGAACAATTTCTATTTTTTTTAATGGAAAATACTAAAATGTACGACACTATTTTCAATACAATTGCACGACAGCACTATAAAATGCTTCTCTGTTAATTTTTATGTCTCAAAATGATCCATTAAGCTTCCAAATGATATTTTTAACAGAAATATTAAATTACACTTTATTTTTGTCCTTTCTCCGAATCACTCACGTTTGTGTTGTCTTTTTAATAACTGGTAAGAACTAAGACTATGTTTGGCCCAACTAATTCAATTTTTTTTTACACGTTTCAGTTATCTTTTTTTTTTTAATAATGGGGAGGGAATCATATATCAATTTTTATCTAATTGAAGATTTGTGGTGCCTGATGACATCTCAAAAGATAAATGTTTTCATTTAAAAATATATTTCTAGCAAGCTATTTATTTATAAATCATAAACAAAATTATATAATATGAAATAAAAACTCATTTGTGTTGGTCTAGTGATGTTGACTTGAGGGTGAGATTTAGCCTGGACAACCAAAGTTATTTCCCATGATGGGAAACTTTAAATTTAAAGGATAGGTGGCGGTTGCCCCGGTAGAGTCCAAAAAAAAATTGGTTTTTTATTTTGTTTACCAATCATATGGTAGAATAAACAAACTCTTTCATTTAACATAGTAAAAAATTTCATAGTTCCACAATCCAGGAATCAAATAAAAATAAGTAACACTTCAGCAAGCTAATTTAACAAACTTTCACGAAGGCCACTCAGCTTTTTCTTCTTGTCTTGCTTTGCAACTTTTGGAGTTTGTCCCCTCACTTTTCCAGCACGAGCAAGGCTTCCAGTGACGAATTTGTCAGATTCACTTTCATCTAAACATCAAACTTTGTCACTGTTTCAAATCAAAGCACCCAAAAAACTCCTTACATTTTCCTCTTTTTATTCTTTCATCTAAAAATCAAACTTTTCTTCTTCAATTCTGGAAAAGAAATTAGATGTAGGAATCACCATCTATTCTTCTTCTTTTCTTCAATTTTGAAAAATCAAACTTTTCTTCAATTCTTCTTCCAGATATGAGAGTGACAGAGATAAAACCCAGAATCCAGTGGTGAATCTATATAAAACCAAGAAGGAATCACAACAAATCGAGCCAAACATTCCAGATTGAAAATCTAAGATTGAATCGAAAATACGAGCTGAATCGAAAGTCTGAGATTCAGAGCCTAAAATGGGATGCTTGGGTAAGTTGGAATGAGCTAAAATGGTGGAAAAATACGTTTTTGAGCAATTTCTGCACTGTCATGGTCGCTACAGCGACCAGTCCGTCGCTACAGCGACCAGACCCTTTTCAGGTTCTGGTCCTGGTCGCTATAGCCATGGATCCGTCGCTACGGCGAGCTCACCAGGACAACATTTTTCAGCTAAGTTGTTTTGGGTGTTTCGGCGCGTGTAAGCGACGTTTTTCGCTACCGTTTTCTCCAGAAACTTTAAGGAATCAAAGGACACCATTTTAACTCATTCTAAGGGCCTTTAATGGGCAAAAATCATAAGAAGCAAGGAATATGCAATGTATGGGAAATGCAAGAACAAAGGGTAGAATGCAGGAAATTATTACAATGGGATAGCAAGCCCTTAAGCATGACATATGAGAACGATATGTCTAGAACCTATAATAGGTTAACAGGAATAGAGATGTATTCAGTTAAGAATATGAGGATAATAGGAATGTGCTATTACATTCAAGGTTCGAGTAAGAATAGTAGGTACTTTTAAGCGTACAAGTGCTAGGAATATTTTAAATACTCAAGGCCTCAGATAGGCATAAGGGGTTCAAATACCCAACATGTTTTAAGTGGCTTATGAGAACGATAAGCCAAGAACCTTATGTTATAGGTAAGTGTTACATGATTGTTATTATATGATTAATGCATTAGATATGCATATGTAAAGTTAAAGAATTATATGTTACAGTTATAGGCGTGTTCAGCAGACTCCGGGATTCGCCGGATGGGACTTCTCCGAGAGGATTGTCCACACGTATGTTACAGTTATAGGCATGTTCAGCAGACTCCGGGATTCGCCGGATGGGACCTCTCCGAGAGGGTTGTCCACATGCAAAATTAAAGAGGAGTCCGGTGATTAGCCTCAGATAGGAATTTTCACCAGGTTATAGGGAGATGTACTTCGGGGTTACTCCACCCGGATGCACCGTAAAATGAACTCAGATAATAATGTTTGTTACACGCTAACATCTAACATAATATCTGTTTATGTGTATTATGTTTTATAGTTACATGCAGAATTATAGTTACAGGTAGATTACAGTTATAGTTATAGGCAGATTTATATCCTTTGTGGATAAAGATAAGACTTGGCGATCATAGTATTTCCCAAGATTGCCAAGGTAGGCATGGCGACCCTAGGTTCCCTGCGGTTGCCAACAGTAGGTTGGGTAGAGCTCACTGAGACATTATGTCTCATCCCATTCCTTCTGGTGCAGGTTCACAGGCAGGTTCTCAGGCAGCACGCAACAAGGGTAAGGAGAAAGCTTTGGACTGATCGTGATGATTTTATATGTTTTACAGTTTAACTGTATTCCGTTGTTGTACTTATGATGTACATGTATCAAAGAGATGTTGTATAAACTTTGGATGTAATATTACTATGTGATTGTAATATTCTGATCTAACTTTCAGTATTGTAAATTAATGTATCCAGTACGAAATTTTAATGCTCGTATAAGATCCTAGGCAATCTTTATATGGGTGTTACAATTTGGTATCAGAGTTGGTCGATTCAGACAGTGCCTTGGGTCATTAAAATATAATCTAAGTATGTGGATCTCTTGGATCCAGGACATTATTCTAAATGTTATATCTAGTTGAAACTGATCACTTTGACTTGTATATGACAGTTAGGGTAAGATGTCTGGGAGGAGAAGAGGTCCAGGTAGGCCTAGAAGGAATCAGGCCAATGCTGAGGAAGCCGGATGAGATCCTAATATGAATTTTTGGGCTCAAATGATGCAACAGCAACAGGCGTTGCAACAACAATATCAGGAGCAACAAGCTCAGACTGCACTACAGCATCAACAGATGATTCTTATGATGCAGCAGCAAGCCCAACAACAGGCCCAATCTCAGCATCAGTGGATGGAGATGATGCACCAAGGGCAAGGTGCTCAACAGCAGCCTCCACCACCACCAGTTGTAGCAAATCCGTCTTTCCGGGAATTTAATAGGAATCACCCTCCTGAGTTTAATGGGGAAGGTGATCCTCAGGAAGCCAAGAGATGGCTGAAACAGATTGAGAAAGTGTTCCGGATGGCGGAGTGCTCAGAAGATAATAAGGTATTGTTAGCTACCAATCAGTTCAGAGGCGCAGCAGAAGATTGGTGGGAATCTGCTCAGCGCAGAATGATAGCAAATGACATTGAGGTAAATTGGGTTAACTTCAAGGAAGCAATGCTAGAGAAGTATATACCGCTGTCATACAAAGTAAAGAAAGAACAAGAGTTCCTTGAATTGAAACAAGGTGGCATGTCAGTCACTGAGTTTACTAAAAAGTTTGAAGAGTTGTCATATTACTCCACCCACAACGAGTATGCCGGTAATGAGAACTGGAAGATGAACCAGTATAGGCGTGGGTTGAGAGGTGAAATTGATACAGCAGTGAGCCTTCAAAGAAATACCAGCTATGATGAAATGGTTCACGACAGTTTAGTTGCTGAAGCGGGTTTTGCCAAGACCGCTAAAGAGAAGGCTGCAGTATTTGAAAAGAGAAAGGGCAAGTTTCAAGATAGGTACCATGAAAATAAGCCTAAGGGCTCTCCTAAGAGGGGCAAATAGTGGTTTTCACCAAAGGCGGGTACCACTTGTAAATACTGTGGGAAATTACATTACGGTGAATGCATGAGGCGTACATGTGTGTGTTTCGGGTGTAGGCAGCTGGGGCACGTTTTAGCAAATTGTCCAGAAAGAAAGAGTAGGAATGGAGCTGAGGGTACTACTACAAGTAAAGGCAGGGTGTATTCCCTTGATGGTCAGAAGGCTTTGGCCAATGAAGATCTTATTGCTGGTATGTGTTATCTAGGCCAGAATCCAGTTAAAGTACTTTTTGATTGTGGTGCAACATGTTCCTTTATTTCATACAAGTGTGTAGAAACACTACAGTTACCTATGTCACCATTGATTCCTCCTATGACGGTATCTACCGCTACAGAAGGTGGAGTCGTAGCTAGATTTATATGTGAGAATTGTCCGATCACTGTATCTAGCAAGACATACTACATAGATTTGGTGTGTCTTCCCATGATACGACTGAAGGTGTGGCTTTATCAGAATTAATTAATCGCACTCATCAGCTTATCCAGCTTATGTGTGCTCAGGATATGGGTTTTTATATAATGGTTACTGTGACTTCAGAATCAGAGCTGAGTCCCAGTGACATTCCAGTTGTCAGTGATTATCTAGATGTCTTTACTTCCGAGATAATCAGTTTACCCCCAGAACGAGAAGTAGAGTTCTCTATTGATCTCATCCCAGGATCGGAGCCAGTATCCGTGGCGCCGTATAGAATGTCACCGTCAGAGCTTAAGGAATTGAAGTCTCAGTTAGAGGACTTAATTCAGAAACATTTTATCAGGCCCAGTGTGTCACCTTGGGGTGCACCAGTGTTGTTGGTTAAGAAGAAGGATGGTAGTATGAGATTGTGTATAGACTACCGCCGGCTGAATAAAGTAACAATTAAGAATAAGTATCCACTTCCAAGGATTGATGATCTTTTGGATCAGCTCAAAGGAGCAACAATATTTTCAAAGATTGATCTCAGATCAGGATATCACCAGATTCGCATCAAATCGTCAGATGTGTCCAAGACGGCGTTTAGAACACGTTACGGACATTATGAATTTCTAGTTATGCCTTTTGGAGTGACTAATGCTCCAGCAGTGTTTATGGACTACATGAATAGAATTTTTCAGCCTTATCTGGATCAGTTTGTGGTAATCTTCATTGATGATATTTTGATTTATTCAAAGGACCCACAGGAACATGTCCAGCATCTGGGAATTGTTTTGGACATTCTCAGAGAAAATCAGTTGTATGCAAAATTTAGCAAATGTGAATTTTGGTTGTCAGAAATCCAGTTTTTGGGTCATGTTATCTCTAAAGGAGGAGTGTCAGTAGACTCATCTAAAGTCGAAGCTGTCCTTAATTGGGCCAGACCAGTGAATGTAACTGAAGTTCGGAGTTTCCTGGGTTTAGCAGGTTACTACCGAAGATTTATTATGAGGTTTTCACAGATTGCTTTGCCTTTGACACGCCTCACGAGAAAAGATGTGCCTTTTGTCTGGGACGAAGATTGTGAGGAAAGTTTTCGGACTTTGAGGAAGAAATTATCCAAGGCCCCAGTGCTAGCAATACCGGATCCCGAGAAGAAATATGTTGTATATTGTGATGCGTCCTCTAAAGGACTGGGTAGTGTGCTCATGCAGGAAGGGAATGTAATAGCTTATGCTTCTCGGCAACTTAAATCTCATGAGGAGAATTACCCCACTCATGACCTTGAGTTGGCAGCTATAGTTTTTGCTTTGAAAGTATGGAGGCACCATTTATATGGAGCGCAGTTCGACTTGTTCAGTGACCACAAAAGCTTAAAGTATTTGTTCGATCAACGGGAATTGAACATGAGGCAGAGAAGATGGATGAAGTACTTAAAAGATTTTGATTTTGATTTAAAGTACCACCCAGGAAAGGCGAACGTAGTTGCTGACGCCTTAACTAGGAAGTCCTTGATGAGAGCAGAAGTGTTGATGCACACTTGTGGTTTGTATGAGAAATTTAGAGATCTTAATCTCAGTGTCACGGAGATGGACAATGGCATTTTGTTGCAAAGATTAAAGGTCACTTGTGATTTGCGGTCCAGAATCGCACAAGCTCAAGAATCGGATATGGATCTTCAGAGAAGGATCGGACAATCAGAGTTTTCAAGGGCATCGGATGGCACTCTGCTGTTTGAAGGTAGGGTCTGTGTTCCCAATGATGCTAATTTGAAAAGGTTAATTTTGGAAGAGGCACACAAGAGTAGTTTCAGTATCCACCCGGGTACCACTAAAATGTATCAAGATTTAAAGAAGGATTATTGGTGGCCTGGGATGAAGACCGATATTGTGGAATTTGTATCACGATGTATTGTGTGTCAACAGGTAAAGATTGAACACCAGAGGCCTGTAGGGATGCTAGTACCATTGGAAATCCCCCAGTGGAAATGGGAAGGGATATCTATGGATTTTGTAACAGGGTTACCTCGAACTCAACGAGGACATGATTCAATTTGGGTAGTTGTTGACCGGTTAACCAAGTCTGCTCACTTTTTACCGGTTAGGACTACGTACAAGGCTGCTCAGTATGCAGAGTTGTTTATTGCAGAGATTGTGAAACTGCATGGTGTTCCAACTAGTATTGTCTCAGATAGAGATCCAATCTTTACCTCTCACTTTTGGAAAGCTTTTCAGAGGGCTTTAGGAACGAGGTTAAAGATGAGCACGTCCCATCATCCTCAAACAGATGGTCAATCCGAGAGAACTATTCAGACATTAGAGGATATGCTACGTGCATGCATTTTAGAGGATGGAGGAAGTTGGAATAATCATCTGCCTTTAATTGAATTTTCTTATAATAACAGTTACCATTCTAGTATTGGAATGGCACCTTATGAGGCATTGTATGGCAGAAGGTGTAGGACACCATTTTGTTGGTCAGAGGTTGGAGATAAAAGTATTCTGGGACCTGAGATTATTCAGGAGACCACTCTAAAGATTAAATCCATTCAGGATAAAATCAGAACTGCCTAGAGTCGCCAGAAGAGTTATGCGGACAAGAGGCGAAGACCTCTAGAGTTCGAAGTGGGAGATCATGTTTTCCTGAAGGTTACCCCTAAGTTGGGATTACGAGGTGTTTACAGGACAAAGAAATTGAGTCCAAGATTTATTGGACCATTTCAGATACTTAAACGCGTCGGTCCAGCAGCTTATCAGTTGGCTCTGCCACCGGTTATGTCAGGATTACATGATGTTTTCCATGTTTCTCAGTTAAGGAAGTTCATTCCAGATCCTTTTCAACCAGTAGAGTTGGAAACCATCGACTTGAGACCGGATTTGACGTTTCGGTCAGAACCAGAACAGATTATTGAACGTGATGTCAAGTCATTGAGGAACAAAGAGATTCCAATTGTTAAAGTTATATGGAAAGGTTCACCCTACGGTGAAGCTACATGGGAGTTGGAAGCAGAGATGCAAAGGAGTTATCCGCATATATTTTCCGGTAATTTCTAAATTTCGAGGACGAAATTTCTTTTAAGGGGGGTAGAGTGTAATATCCCGCTCAGGCATGACTTTTAACAGTAATAGAGGAATGAAACGTATGAAATGGCAAAAGTGTAATTTTGGAAAGAGAGACTTATAAGAGATAAGCATGAAATTATTCTCCATTATTGCAATTCATTCCTCTCACTAGAAAACATATTTTCTCTCCCTCTCTCACTAGAAATCGGTTGTCATTAGTAACAGCAACTTGATCCATCAGATTTCAGTTCTGATTTCTTAAGTTGTAAGCAATCAAGCAAGTCTTGGTAAGGTTGAAGTAAGTGGAAGCTTGAAGAGAAAGTAGAATCAAGCTAGGGTTTTGGATTTGAGGCTTAACAAGTTTATTACCAGCTTTAGGTGAGCTCCCTAGGGTTTTTAGAACCCATCTAGAGTGAGTTATTTGAGTAATTCAAATTTCATGTTATGTTATAGTTTTTACCCTAATCCCCATGCTTGCTAATTCCTTTCTTGTACATGCTTTAAACTATCAATTTGTATTAGAAAATCATTCCTAACATCATTGGGATGCTTGGGTAAGTTGGAATGAGCTAAAATGGTGGAAAAATACGTTTTTGAGCAATTTCTGCACTGTCATGGTCGCTACAGCGACCAGTCCGTCGCTACAGCGACCAAACCCTTTTCAGGTTCTGGTCCTGGTCGCTATAGCCATGGATCCGTCGCTACGGCGAGCTCACCAGGACAGCATTTTTCAGCTAAGCTGTTTTGGGTGTTTCGGCGCGTGTAAGCGACGTTTTTCGCTACCGTTTTCTCCAGAAACTTTAAGGAATCAAAGGACACCATTTTAACTCATTCTAAGGGCCTTTAATGGGCAAAAATCATAAGAAGCAAGGAATATGCAATGTATGGGAAATGCAAGAACAAAGGGTAGAATGCAGGAAATTATTACAATGGGATAGCAAGCCCTTAAGCATGACATATGAGAACGATATGTCTAGAACCTATAATAGGTTAACAGGAATAGAGATGTATTCAGTTAAGAATATGAGGATAATAGGAATGTGCTATTACATTCAAGGTTCGAGTAAGAATAGTAGGTACTTTTAAGCGTACAAGTGCTAGGAATATTTTAAATACTCAAGGCCTCAGATAGGCATAAGGGGTTCAGATACCCAACATGTTTTAAGTGGCTTATGAGAACGATAAGCCAAGAACCTTATGTTATAGGTAAGTGTTACATGATTGTTATTATATGATTAATGCATTAGATATGCATATGTAAAGTTAAAGAATTATATGTTACAGTTATATGCGTGTTCAGCAGACTCCGGGATTCGCCGGATGGGACTTCTCCGAGAGGATTGTCCACACGTATGTTACAGTTATAGGCATGTTCAGCAGACTCCGGGATTCGCCGGATGGGACCTCTCCGAGAGGGTTGTCCACATGCAAAATTAAAGAGGAGTCTGGTGATTAGCCTCAGATAGGAATTTTCACCGGGTTATAGGGAGATGTACTTCGGGGTTACTCCACCCGGATGTACTCCGTAAAATGAACTCAGATAATAATGTTTGTTACACGCTAACATCTAACATAATATCTGTTTATGTGTATTATGTTTTATAGTTACAGGCAGAATTATAGTTACAGGTAGATTACAGTTATAGTTATAGGCAGATTTATATCCTTTGTGGATAAAGATAAGACTTGGCGATCATAGTATTTCCCAAGATTGCCAAGGTAGGCATGGCGACCCTAGGTTCCCTGTGATTGCCAGCAGTAGGTTGGGTAGAGCTCACTGAGACATTATGTCTCATCCCATTCCTTCTGGTGCAGGTTCACAGGCAGGTTCTCAGGCAGCACGCAGCAAGGGTAAGGAGAAAGCTTTGGACTGATCGTGCTGATTTTATATGTTTTACAGTTTAACTGTATTCCGTTGTTGTACTTATGATGTACATGTATCAGAGAGATGTTGTATAAACTTTGGATGTAATATTACTATGTGATTGTAATATTCTGATCTAACTTTCAGTATTGTAAATTAATGTATCCAGTACGAAATTTTAATGCTCGTATAAGATCCTAGGCAATATTTATATGGGTGTTACAATATCTACCTTGAATGGTTCGTTCTCAGGCGAGATTTCCGGCGAGTGAGGGTGATTTTGTTTGTTCTCCGGCGAGTTGTGATGACTTTAATGGTGAGAAATGGAAATCGAATATTGGAGAGGAGGGAGAAGATTAAGATACTGCATAATAATCTGACAGGAAATTCTATAAAGAATGGAATATGGATTGATTCTGAATTGATTTTGCTTTTGGATTTATTTTTTGGGTTTTTCTGGATTTGTTTTGATGAAAATGATAAAGATGAAGAGAAGGAGAAATGTAGAAGATGAAGAAAGGCCCATGATTTATTAAAAAAAAACCAAAAAAATCAAACAAAAACAAAATTATTATTTAATGATTTTGGTGGGGCCGAGCTTATTGGTTCACAAATACCCATCAAAAGGTTACTCCTCTTACCAAGTCAAAAATTTGGGCCATCCAAATAAATAAATATTAAATCTATGGTTATCCTTAAACTTTCTCGTGATGAGAAAGAATTTTCTTTTCCCATACTAAACCCCACCTGACTTGAGACCTTTAAGTGTGCTCATCTCAAGGTCTCAGGTTCGATTTCTCCGGTATCAATTTTGGTGGGATAGTCCATGACTTTAAATGCCTCCTGCAAGTGGACAGTGAAATTGGACTCTTCCGATCAATCGGTCCTTGAACCAGATACCAACTTTTTTAAAAAAATAATAATAAGTCACTAAAATACATTTAGTAAAAAAAAGAGTACAAAATTTGCCAAACAAATTTTAGTTTAAAATTTACTTTCAAATAAAAAATTAGAACTAACAAACGACTTTACTTTATTTATAAAGCTTTTATTATTGCCTTTATGTTTAAGGCAGCTTCTAACCTTGAAAAAAGTCGGGCCAAACGAAACCTAAGAAATTGCTATGACATATTGTTTTATGATAACATGCCAATGGTCCAGTATTTGTTGAGATTAAAAGAGTTTTGGATTTTGACCTTTACAATGTTAGTTTTATTTTTTTTCACCGAGCAAATTGCATGTTGTTAAAATTGTCATGTGCGAAGAGTGTCGTGTCATATATCACCACTCTTTTTTTAAATCTATAAAATTAATTTTTTAAATTATTAAATATCAAAATTATTATTTTCTATAATACGTAGCAAACAGGGCGTAAACATAGAACATTAAAAATTGTGATCATAATTTTTTTATTTTTTTAGGAAATAGCTCATTTCATTTAAAATAATATAGGAAATACAATTTGGTGGATAATAGAAAGTACTGGGGTTAGCGTATAGTATAGACGCTCTAACAAGATTTTGAACGACTCTATTAATTTGTCTCTTGATTAAAGCTAGAATGTAAGTAGCACTATATGAGAGTAATACCCTATAATTAGAAAGTAAAATTCCTAGCTCGTTCCCATACAAATAGTTGTTATGTATTGTATTCACAATTGTCACACCAATCACTCCCAAAGACAACTTTTTTGAAACCACGGCGGTAAAAAAATAATTTGAATGGTGTGTTGTAGAGCGGTAGTTTCACATTCAGCCACCGTTGGTGGGAAGATCAATGAATGAGCTTCAATAAGGTGACCATTGTTGTCTCGAAAGCAAAAAACAACGCCAAATTTACATTCGGCTAAGAAGAGGGCACAATCGACGTTACATTTAAGCCATTGATCTTGCGCCTTAATTCAATATGAATTAGTAGATGGAGTATGTGCCTCATCATGAATACGGTTGCACCGCATATAATCATGAACTGTATATGCAGCAAATAGTCGGTACGTTATGAGGTTTGAGTTCCAATAAGCAAGAATTGTGTGAACGTCAAATACTCCACATAATAGCCAAAAAGCGAGTGTAATTTTCTTTATCAAGGTCCGCAAGGATGTTGAAAAATAATGGAGGAAAAACTACCACTTGTAGTCACATAGCGCTCTATTTTATCCCAAAGATTAGCTTCCTTCTAACATCACATTTTAAGCCTTTTTAAACACCAAGCACAAGGTAACTTCGCACTCCTTTGATTTATCGTTCTTTGATTTGTCTTTCTTTTTTCTTATGGGAAGGAACCCGTTCAGATTATATAATTTGAACCAGAATGTTCATGTTCAGATTTATATAATATGAATTGTCACATTATGTGATGGATCTGCTTACTTTTTGGTAATTTATGGATTTTTTGTGATTTTGAATGTTTAAGATATGGAACAACAACTTAACCATATTAGACGTGACAAACCTACTATGACTGCATCCGCTAGGCGAGACCGGGCATAATAGGCTGAAGCGGAGGGCAGAGTGAGAAGTGGTAGGGGCAGAGGTCGTACTACTGATGAATCTGGACCATCTCAGGTTCACAAGCCTGAGCCCTGACCCCAACACCATCACCATTATGAGGAGGAGGATGTTCCGAACCATAATGAGGAGGAGGCGAATGTCAAGGATGATGTGCAGCTGTTGTAATTCCCCAATCCCCGAGAACATAATTAAAAGATAAATCACGCATTTATCATACATTAGGGTCTTACTACTTCAACTTAAACTCATATCAAATATTCAATATAAAAATTTCACCAAAGATATTCATATCGCAGCGGAATAATATCATATTCAATCATCATAAAAATGTCATGTCTCGATTCATAACATACAACTCAACTGAATATAACAACAATAGTTCGATCATAAGATCTCATATAATAAAATCCAACAAAAGAAAACCCCGACATCCTAGATCAGAGCACCTAAATCTAGACTCCTCGAGAAAAGCAGATAAATATGAGTAGGCCTCAAGCCGTCCTCATTAACTCACAAGCAAGATGCTACTCCTCAACCTGCACGACGTCTACACCACAAGGGTGAGGCGACAAAAGTCACTGGGGGTAAGATATACGTTCAACATAAGAGATTAATAAACGCATGTAAGTTCAGGCAGCAATAACATCAATATCAATACATCCATATTCATCACAAAAGCTTGTTTACATTTGCATATAATCATATAACATATTCGCACACAATTATCATTCGGGTTACCCTATAGTTATATACATATCAAGAATTCATACCAAATCATGTTCGTATATAATCATCAACTCAAGTTAAATCAATTCAATCTCATCACAATCACCAAGTATCCAATTATCAATTAGATGAACAAGTTCACGCCAAAACATTGCCACATACGACGCTTCATGTGTATGCAATGCGCCTAAGGACTCTACATGCATGTGATACCATATTGATCTTAAATCACCCACCAATTTATTCTTGATCTTAAATCAAGCACCAATGTTTATTCTTGATCTTAAATCAAGCATTAATGTTTATTCTTGATCTTAAATCAAGCACCCATTTATTCTTGATCTTAAATCAAGCACCAAATTATTTTTGATCTTAAATCAAGCACCAATAACTGACTATGAATGCATGGACCCACATATAGACTCGACAATGCACACCAACATACCCATCATCGTTATACAATTTACACCATCATATAACATACATCACCAATTCATCACCAATCGCATTGTCAAATCAATAAGGCCACATGTCAATAAATTAGGTAATCAAACATCGCATCATCATCATCATATTCATTTAACTTCTTTCACATAATCACGACACACACAAACAAACAAGGTTGCATAAACCTATTAACTCATCTTACTTCATATATTATTCATATTCCGTCATCAATTACATCTCATGATCAATCATCAAGTTCACATTCACATCATGGTTCAATTAAAGACCAATTACGTACTTATTCGTAACTTATTTCATTCTTAAGTTATCTTCAATCATAAGCCTTGTTAACCAATCATAAACATCACAATTAAACTCATAATGATCAATGTTAGGGGTTTGGGACCCAATTATGCATCTTGGTTACAATTTAAAAGTCAAAAATTAGATTTTTACAAGCCTGGGAAAAACGCACGGTCATGCATTAAAAACGCACGGTCGTGTGTTATTTAAATTGCCAATGCCGTAGCAAACGCACGGTCTGTGCGTTTTTCACAGCCAGACCGTGCATTTTGCTCAGCACAACAAAACGACAATTTTCTCGTTTTTCGACGACACCATTCGATCCCAAACACTCCAAACTCGATTCCAATCATTAACCCAACATTAATTAATCAATTATGTTTCAAACCCAGCTTAAACAACTTGTTCATAATCACTTATTTCCAATTTAATCAACTTAATTCAAAGTTCGTCTCAAAAATCCATTTCTTTCCAAAACAACTTAATTTCACAAACAAAGCATAACAACAACATTCCAAGTTTCCCATTCAATTCAACATTATCATAATCACTTAAATCAACCAACATGAATCAACTTAAGCCATTTCATCAACAACTTAATCATTTTCACCAACTTAAGCAAATTTCACATAAACAACAACAACAACTTAAACACACAACCCAAACTTCATAATCTCATGAATTCATAAACCAATCACATACCCATGTTCATAATCAACTCAATTAAGCATAATCAACACCAATTATAATGTTTCTCATCAAATTCATCAAATTTCACAAAGTTACTTAAACAACATAATCAAACATGAGTTTTGAGGAAACAACAACATCAATTCAGCAACTTATACATGTTTCAATTCAACTATAAAAAAGGAACACGAATTTAAAACAATTAATCATAAGTTCATGAATTTAAGCATAAGCTAAAAATATCCCAAACAACCCATTTGTTTCTTAATACCCAAATGATGAAAATAATCTTACCCCTTACCTCAATTCCTCACCAAAAGTGATTCCTAGCTTCAACTCTTCACTTCTAGAGTTCTCCCCTCTTTTATTTATTTATGGAAACAAATATTTTTTTATTTGTTGCAGTTTCATAGCAATTTATGTGAAAGCCATGAAGGGGCATGCATCTTTCAACTTCTTGAGAAATGAGTTTAGACTTCGTCTTCAGGCAGCAACTGCACCTGAGGTGAAGGGTGATGAGGATTAGATGTAGTTTGAACCGAGACAAGGCTGTTTGTATATATCTGTTCTACTTGAAGGGTGTCACGCTCTTTACTGACAAGAGTGTCACCTATGTTGATGTAACATACTTGAAGTACCTCCATGACCTTGAGTTGGTCAACGATTATGCATGTGGAGCGAATGCCCTTACTCACTTGTACACGAGCTTAACAATGCATGTCGTTTTTAGACTGCACACCTGGATGTATATGCGACACTGTTCAGGTATAACAAATGCAATTGTCATTTAGTTAACTGCTAAACATATTTTTTTAATATGTTGTATACTGATTAGTATATTTTGATGTTGATGCAGGCTTGAATATTTCAGCACTTTGAGGGAGTTGAGGGAAGGGATTATCAGGCTGCTTATAGTGAGGATTCACACCCACATACCATGATGTTTGCTCCAACGAAGGGTCATGTTGTCATAAATCCAATAAGATTGCATCTGGATCGCATCATAGCTACTAACAGTGTCTTCTACATGTAATCCCAACACCGCCAGACACGCCCGTTCGAGCGAATCAACATCTACTCAGGATGACTAAGTTTGGATATATGCATACCATTCCCAAACATCAACATGAGTCTGTTTCTCCTATGACAACCCGACAAGTGTCTCAGCGTTACATACAATATCTTGATCATGTGATGTCTGATCAGGACTTAGTTCAGGTTGTCGTGACAGGTATAAAGACAACAATTGGATGCATGAGATGATATTTTACCATTTTATATCCATATGTCATACCTACACTAGAGGATGTACATGTTCCGAGGCCACCTGAGTAGGAGGCTCTTGAGGATGTTGCTATAGAGGAGTAGGTAGACCACCAACAACTAGACATAAGAGCGCAGCTAAGGCGCATCAAAGATCATGTCCGAGGGATAATGGGCGGTGGTCAGGTGGAGATGGGATGCTCAATATGGCTGTGTTTGGAGAATATTCTGAATGAGGTTCAGGGAGGGATGATTTATCGCATGAGGCGGAGGGTTGGTAGGGGTGGTGGCCGTGCTACCTAGTAGTTTTATGACTTGATGTAACATTTGGGTAATTTATGTTTTTAATTTATGTATGAATATCTTGTTGTAACCTTTTTTGTCAAAAAAAAAATCTTGTTGTAATCTTTGAATATTGGTGCTACTTTTTTAACTTATGTTTAATTTGTGTTGTTTTATATGCTTCTATTAAATATATTTGCTCATAATTTGTTTCGAGACATGTTTAAATCAACCAGAATTCCTCGAATTGACAAAAAAAAAGTGTTAAGTAATTAACACATGTTCTGTTTAGGGACACACTTTCAGATTAAATAATCAAAATGAGAATATTTTGAGAATTTTGAAGGATGCGGAAAAAGTGAGGAGGTGAGAAAAGAAACACCCAAAAAATATTCCTTTTGTAATTTGTATATATAAGAAAAGTGATTCATGCATGTGTAAGTCAAGACATGGAACTGAACTGAAATGAACTCGCCTTTACTCTGCATCTTCGGATCCTCTCTCTCATCCAAATTCATAAACCCTACTTCCACTCCTTTTTCCTGTAAATGGGTTGGAACCTCTTCTTTTGGCTTGTGATTTGTTTCCCTACCAACATTGCTCTTCTCGCTTCAAATTTCTACCAGGTTCTTTCTTTTCACTTTCTACTTCTCACCCTTTTTTTTATTATTTTTATTTTTCTTTATTAAATGTTAAATTTTTATTTACCTTTTTGGGGGTTTAAGGTATTGATTTTATCTGACTTGGAAAGTGACTATATCAACCCATTTGATGCTTCATCTCGGATTAACTATTTCCTTCTACCTGAGTTCATTGGACAAGGAGTGTTATGTGCACTCTGTCTCTTCACTGGTCATTGGTTGATGTTTTTGCTCAATGTTCCTGTTACCTGCTATCATGCTATGCTGTAAGTAAAGTTATTGTTGTTTTTCTTTTTTGGGCCAAATGAAACTTAATTATATGTTGTTGGCTTTATTTTATTTAGATTTAATGTGATGTTTTTTTATGTTAATGTTGTCTTGGCTAGTCTTATAAATATCCTGGTGTCTTCCTTTTTTGGGTCTGTTTGGATTGGCTTATTTGAGCTTATGTCCTGGCATAAACATAAGTATTTGTGAGACTGTTTTGGCGCGCTTATCGAAACATCTTAGAACATATGTCCACAATAGTTTATGAAAACAACTTACAACTTATATGAAAGTAGTTTAACTTTATTTTCTTGATTGTTATAGAAATAACCTATACATGAGGACTTATATAATAAACAGCTAATTAAGCTATTTATCCAAACAGGTTGTCTTTGAGGAATTAATTTCATGAAATGTTAGGTTTAGTCATGCTATCTCAAACAAGTCACTTCTGGTTATGATAATGTCATTAGCATAGGCTGTTAGAAAGGATTCTACAAGCCACAGAGAGAGATTTTCTCAGCTTATGTACTCCTCCCGTTGTTTCCTTTTTCTTAAACAAAGTGGGATTCTAAAAATTTCTTCATCCAAGTTCTCATAAAATTGATCCAGATTTGAACCTCTCTATGCTGCCATCTACTTGTGCTGGATTGTGAAATTCTTTGCATTGCATTCCTTTCTTCCTGTCAGATAGGTCAACAATATCCCTTGTATTACTTCCTCGAGGAGCTCTCACTCACTCACCATCATTTCAGATGTTCTGCATCCGGTATATTCTTAGGAATTTTCCGCCTTATCAACATTAGTCACAAATGCCTTGAATATGATGATAGGTTGGCATTTGTTAAGATAATTAGAAATGTGATGTTGTGATCACGCTCTTTGTTCCTTTAAAGAGGCAACGGGTTATGCTGTCTCTATCTCTACAAGATATAGTTTTCGTTGTCATTATTGCAAATCAGTTAGTGCCAGTCATGTCACAAATGTTCGGTCTTGTATAAGCTGGGTTTAAGTTTTCTATTCTGTGTTTAGTGAAAGAACATCATTGGACTTGTCTCTCCCATGGATCAGTTTCCTGAGTTAGATTAGATTCAAGGTTCAGTCTCAGGTTGGGAGATGGAGGAGAATTCACAAAATTATAAGCTTAAGAGTTTAGACTGTTAAAGTTATGTGTTTTAGATAGCAGGAGAATGTAAATACTAAAAGCTTGATTATTATTGATAATAACTTGATACTAGAAAGGCTAAACGCTAATCCCTATATATAGGGTATTCAAGACTGCAAATTCAAATAAATAGGGAAATCTGAAAACAAAGCTTAATAATTATCTAAATAATATGGAAACTAATCCTACAAGATAATCTAAGTAAAGTAACTCTAGAATTATAAGTTGATCCTAGAAAAAAAAACTAGATACTCTGACACAATATAAAAAATATTTTGAAATATTTCGTATACTCTAACAGCATTAGAGTATTAGGTTCTGAGGCCACGTGATCTACAATTTCTGTTTGGCATCTAAATGGTAATAATGCAGTATGGAATCCAATTACAATACCTATATTTCCTCATATTCATCTCCTCCTGAAGATATGTATTGTCAAAACAGGAAGTTGTCCTGGAATTTGCGCATCAGCATTGACTACAGGGGGTGAATAAAATCTGTATTCTTGTTGGGCAGGTGACTGAGTGAGTATCCCACAAATGCAACTTGTGGGAGACCATGGGTCATGTTTTGACTTAGAAGCATTTTGTACTTTAGAAATGAAAGTTGTGCACTCAATGAATTTTGGAATTAAGGATTTCAAATAGTAGGATAGTACTGCATGAGTAAACTTTAACGAGGGTTTCAATGTCTATAACTTTGGCGGGCAATCTATGCATTGGGGCTAGAGCTAGAAAACGTAATTTCGATTGTAGTTTTTGGAAGGTGATAGTTTTCTCTTTCTGCTTCCCATTTTCCTGTGGAGTATATATGTGTTAAAAGTTTGGTGAACATTCGCTTTGGATGAGAGGTATAGTATAGTTAAAGGATTTGAGAGACTCTCCCTTCATTGTTAGTCGTGAACATCTAAGTTAGAGTTTGGAAGGCTTTAAAAGAAATATAGAAGTTTTGGAAATTTTGGAAAACTTATCATTCATTAGAGGTACCCAGCAGCAAGCCCTTGTATGGTCATCAATTTGTACATGTTGAAATGGTTTAGAAGGTTTATAATTTATGGCAGAACGAGTTATTGTCTGTTTTTCAAAAATGCATTGCTCGCATGAAATTTGCCACAGTTTTTACTAATTAATTAATAATTATAAAAAGTGGGTAGAAGTGCTGTATGGAAAGCTAGGTTGAGTGGGTACTGGGCGACCTTGATGATAGTAAAAGCGCTCCAGTTCAGAATCTGTTTTTTTGACATAAAAACTAGATCAGCTTAGGGCGAAGGAACTTAATCCTACAAATTGGACAACTATCCATAATATATTAGAGACCTCCCGTTTCTTCAACACTGAAAATCCTCTTGCCTGAAATAAGGCCCTGCAGGGGCACACTTCCTGATCCTTGTCTTCACTCAGATGATTTTTCCCACTTTTCTTCATATAAGCTGTCAATTTCATGATGACAAATTAGATGTAATTCTTTAAACTTTGTATTGAGACGAGCTGTTTACCTTTTTAGCATTAATTTTACTAGTTAATGTTTTTGAGCTATTTATTTGTAACTTTATTTACAAGTTGTGTAAATGAAATGAACTTATAGTGCTATTAGGTGGTTAACCTTGTTTACTGGTTGTGTACAATGATATGAATTTATAATGCAATCAACACGTCAAAGTTACTTTCTTGTTTAAATATTTTCCAACTACACTTCAAAAACAATGCTGATGAATTAATTTGGTGATATAAATATCAGAAAGAAAATTACAATAATGAGAAATTGAGTTGTTTAATTATTTTATGTTTTGTACTTCCATTTTTAGGATTTATATTTTGAATATGTTGTATGTTATTTGTCATGAGTTCTCTGATTTGAATGGCTCAGGTATGTGAAACGAGAGCATCTTATTGATGTTACTGAAGTGTTTAGAGTACTCAGTGCCGAGAAGAAATTCCGGATAGCCAAACTTGTTTTGTACTTAATAGTCCTCATTGTCGTCATCTTCAGGTTTGTCACCCTTAAACAAATGCTTAACACTGTATCCATTTAATTTTCCAATTGAGGCCTTCTTTTAGAATTGTTGCTGCTGGGAGAATAATATTTTAGAATTCCATGACTTCGGGGAAAATTTAATAACAAAACACAGCCTACATTATTGTCTAGTAGATTAGTATATATCTCATTAGAAAATCAACTGTTTTCGCTTAGCTACCATGATTTTAAAGAGTCTTAGACTCCTGTAAATTTAGTTTCTTGATTAGTCCTACTCTTACTAATACTATGTATTCTCTCCTCCCAAATAGTTTTGTTCTCCAACATTGATGTTTGAAGTAAATGAGTAAAGTTATTGCAAGTGATCTTGATTTTGTGATATTATGAAGTTATGAAATTGCTTTAAGTTTTGTCATATTATATAAAAGTATACAAATGCGAATGTTAGTGTGCCTCTATATATACATTCATTATATAAATGTTTTACCTTCTAAATTTTGATAAGAATTGCACATTCCAAATGTCACTATGCAAGGTAAAAAATTTGCTTCATTTAAGAAGAAAAGAAAGGTTATGGATACATTGCAAATAAATAGTATTGTATTATTTTGAACTAAGGTTTAATTGAGATATTACTATCTATTAACTTTTTTCTACAAACTTAGGGCTTCTGATTACTTCCATTGGTTCCTGTTTGTCATTTTCGTTGGCAATAATAAGCATTGCAGAATGCATTTTAGAAGTTTTTGAAAATGCATTATGGATGACGATTCAATATTTCTAGAAATTTGAGAAATGCTGAAAAGCTATTTTGAGTATTTACAAAATGCACTCTTCCTAGTTAGCCACCTATCTACTCTGTCACAATTGTTCAATGTGCCTTTCATCCATGGCATGATGAAAGGAAAATTGGAAATGTTTTCTAAAAGCAAATGGACTCGTAGAGTTTGATCCACTGTACACCTTTTACTAGATTAAATTGAAAAGACCACTCTTCCATTTTTGGGAGTGGTATCTCATCTTAAATTGTTAGGAAGCTAATGCTTTGGCAATTGAAAATCTAGGATTCTAAGGACTAGAAAGCTATGAAAACAAAGAAGAAAGAAAAAACTAAGACAATTAATTTTCTTCATTCATTGGTTCATTTCCCAAATGACATAATAATACAACACACTTCATAAGCTATTCTATATGAATTATAGTCATCAAAATGTCACCATCATAGGAAAGGATAATAAAATTCAACACATAAAAAAAAATTAAAATTAAAATTAAAGTGATCCGTTATGGACCTGGATCCGCGACCTGAGAGACAGATGAGTGACTGAGGACGGCATTGGCTCCACATAGGGGGTGGTGTGCCCTCTGTTGTCAAGAGCGGCCGCTACCGGCGCTATCACGGTGCGGAGCGGCCGAAAACAGTACACCGAGTTGTGACGCTCCGGTGCGGAGCGTTTGTGCATAGCGGCGAAAGCGGCCGCGTTTGTGGGTTGCGAAAAGTGGGCGCTACGGCCAAACTGGGTCAAAACCGGGTCAGAGGCTAATTTGGTAATTGGAAAAACCCTAAGTGACATAGTGACTTTCAGCATCACAAACAAACACCACAGCCGCACAAACAACATTGGCTTTCTCTTCAACGTGAAACAACACAGTTCTTCTCTTCATAGCTTGGTTTTCATCTCTTCACTCAAAGGTAATCATCTTCCCATTTTCCTTTTCCTTTTCCTTTTCCTTCTATGTTTCACATTTTCCTTTTCCTTTTCCTTTTCATCTCTTCCCATTTTCCTTCATCTCTTCCCATTTTCTTTTTGTGTTTTCCTTTCATCTTCACTTTTTTTTTAATTCTGTTTTTTTTCTTTCTAATTCTGTTTTTTTAATTTTATTTTTTAATTCTGTTTTCTTTTTGTAATTCTGTTTTTATTTTTTTATTTTTTTTTAATTCTGTTTTGTTTTCTTTTTATATAATTCTTTTTTTATTTTGTTTTTTAATTCTGTTTTCTTTTTATAATTCTGTTTTTTTTATTTTGATTTTTAATTCTCTTTTCTTTTTTTAATTCTGTTTTGTTTTCTTTTTATATAATTCTTTTTTTATTTTGTTTTTTAATTCTGTTTTCTTTTTATAACTCTGTTTTTTTTAATTCTGTTTTATTTTGATTTTTAATTCTCTTTTCTTTTTCTAATTCTGTTTCCTTCCTTTCACATATATTTTCTAATTCTGTTTTTTTTTTCCTCTCTGTTTTGTTTGTTCCAATCCAATGACCAATATGAATAGCTATGGCAAGTAGTTCACAACCATCATCATCCAATGCTGTTGATTCAACATTATAGTATTTTAGTATTAAAATATTAGTGTCCGCGTCACGGGAATAGCGCCCGATACGCGCCCGCATCCCGCGCCGCGTCAATTTTTGGGGTGGCCGCGCCGCGCCGCTTTTCCGCATTGACAACAGGTGTGCCTACAAACACTCCAACGATCAAGTAAGTCAAGGGCCATTAGTGTGAGGTTTTATTGAATGTGTCCCTGGACTTGAATTGTAAGTTAGCATTTATAGGACGAGGATTAATGTTTCTCGGATGGAGACACCCTAACTGGACATTTGTCTCAACTGACAATTGTAGACAGATCATGATGTGATCTTCATCACACGGTCCTGATTGGATCACCGGACCTGCTTGGGTGAGCCTCTAGGGCGTGTCCATGGCATAGTCCGTAATGTGTAACTCTGTTGACGGTTACCCATTCTCTTGTTGGATTGGGCTTGGCCAGGAACATAAAGTAACAATGACTTTCTGATGGGTTTCTAAATCTAATTAATCAGATGGAAAAACCCCACTATCATACCTACAATATAGTAATTGTCTCATGCTTCTGTCAATTGTGACATCATTCCACTTTTAGTAATTGTACTTACTTTTTCTCGACCAAATAAAATGTCTTTTTCCCAATTGAAAGAGAGTCATTCTACGTACTTTCTTGCTTTGTTTGATCCAAACGAAATATGCCAATTTGAAATACTGCTTGGTTGACCTAATAATGAATATAAGACTTGAATCCTTTTACATTATTCCTTTTGTTGTCTGTATTTTTAAATCATCTAGTACAACGATGATCAATGAAGCTTATTTCTATTAGTGCCCTTTCATTGTTATGTGAATTATTTTATAAGGTTATTTTTGGAAGATTCATTCTTCATGGCTTGCTGTTTATAATTCTTTGAAGGAACCTGAAGGACAATTTTTCATTTGCAGGCTTACATTAATTGGTGTCTACTATTTAGGCCTCGAAGACGATGATGACTTGAAATACCTTTGGTAACTCACGTGTGCGATGTGGCAACAAATGTGTGAATCCCCTCCCCCTCCCTTTGGGGTACTGTTGGCAGGAACCTTTTGAGGGAAATTGTGATTTGATCTGTGTCATTAGGTTTAGGACTTAGAATTCAGTTGCTCACAGAAATAGTAATCTTAGGTGCTAATTGAATGAAATTGCATATCCGTCGTATAATATATATGTTTAAGGGTATGTTTGTTTCTACATTTTGTTAAATTTGTTTGTAAAGTATTGAAGTTAACAACTGATTTTGTGTTGGTCAAACTTTTATTCTTTATGGATTTGATTCTTTGAAGACCAAAGATTGAATTGTTTGCATATCCCATACCTTTTAGCAGGCTAGCAGATTGGTTTACTTGATGTGCTATTTCTTTGGAGGATTTAGTATATATTTTCTTCATTTCCAGTGGTGTCTTCTTCCTTGTTTTAACAGTTAGCAAGATAATACAGACATTATCTTTTGAATCTCTTGCTTATCCCTGATGAAGGATTTGGATCATCTACTGCAACCGCATGGTGCATCAACTTTTACAACTGTTTGATCTAGAGAGCTATTTAAGTATAAATGTGAAGAATTTTGTTGTCTTATCCCACACTTCAAATAAATTTTACTAATAGTGAAAGTTAAACGTATTATCATTTTAAAAGATTTTATTCACAGCTGAGTTAAGTTTTTTTCATCTTCATATGTAACCACGTCCACAACACAATCACTGTTCTACTATGGTTTTCCTTGGGGGCATTTAAGGTGCCCCTTATTCCTTATATTAGGTTAGCTAATATATATTTTCAAGATAGCATGTTATATTAGGTCTTGTTTACATAATAATTGGAATGATGGGCGTAAAGGATCACTGGTTTATCCCTTTTTAACATAGTACTCCTTATATGCACTGAATTACATGGTTAACATGCATAATTGTTGGTAGATATTATTCTAATGGATGATTATTCGAATGTTCAGACATCAGAGAATGTGTACAGGGTTATGCTAACTTGTGTATGGGCACAAGTTAAGGACTTAAAAAGGAACTAAAAGAGATGTTTTGTAACGAAAAGATAAATGTTAGCACTTTCTAGATACCATTTATATATAGAGAAAGAGAATTCACGACCAGATCGTGAATGAAAAATAAAGCGAATGAAAAATTAGTGTTTTGCTGAAATCACGGAAGATGGAGAGAAGTAAAAGGAAGTCAACAAATAGTGGTTTTGCTGAAGACAAGCCGTGATGGTTTCGTTTGTTGATCCTTCGCTATAAATAGCATTTTCCTCTAGATATTGAATACACAATCTTTAAAATTATATTTCTGCATTTAGTTTTTTTACTTGTGCCTTAAGAACACAAGTTAACATTTCATTTATTTATATAAGGCACAAGGATGGTATGATGGTAGTGTGTGTATTCATGAATGTGAGAATGTGCAGCTTTATATCAGAGTAAACTTTGCAGTTTGCATGTTTTTTTTCCTTCACTTCCTGAGGTGTAGCTTTGCATGATATTTTATTGACATTACAGAGATATATTCATTGATGAGTAAACCTCCATTTTCATCATTTGAAGGTTTTTCAGAACATTAATTTTGTCACTGAATGATATTGTGTCAAGAAAATCGTCCTAATGTTAATGTTACAGATGAATTGGATTAATATCATTCGCTAATTTAAATGAAATTTTGAGAAGGATTAATCAAGGTTAAGATGGTAATGTATAATCAAGAATAGCTCAAGGGCATTTAGATTAGAATTTGGAAGAGTTTTTGCATAGCAAGGACTAAGAAAAGTGTGTGAAAAACGCAAGGTAACTCACCTATTTATAATAGTTCAATCTGGATTAATTCGCTTAGCAGAATCTATTTCCCGTGGCGAATTCAACAATACAACACCATCCCCTCCATGTGGCCTCTGCCAATAACCCCATCCAACATGTGCCACGTGTTACTTGCAGATTGCTGGTTCGACGTTGTAAACTACCCTATTTCGCTTAGCGCCATAAAGCTCATCTAAAGAATCTACCCAAGCTTGCTTAACAAATTGCAATTCGCTTAGTCAAATATTGTTTTTCTCTCACAAACACTTTACTTTTCTTAATGATGAAGAAAGGTATCTCCCTTTACTTTGTAAAACTTAACTTCAACCTACTCATCTAAGATACTCAAACCATCACAAACACTCCCACAAAGGCACAAACCCTATATAAGATGTAATGTACCATTTGATCAATTAATGAGAATCTATTTCATTTATTTCTTCTTTCATAATATGGTATCAGATTTTTCTCTCAAGTGAGAGAAGTTTGTTATGATCCACATTGTAATTCACATCTTTTCCATTGTGTTCTTCCTTTCTTTCTTGCATTTCTTGAGTTTTCTTGTGTTTTCTTGCATTTTCTTCTTGTTTGCATTGTGTTTACTCACGATTCTACCTTCTTTTTCTCTACAATTTCTCTACTTTCACGTATGTTTCGTTTCTTGTTTCACAAGAATTCTTCCTTGCTATTTTTCCCCTTTTCTCTTGATTCCCTCACCACAATTTTGATTCTCTTTTCTAAGATTCTGCAAATTCTTCCATGGCTCCTCGTCAAGCTTCAACTTCTTAGTCAAATTATTATACTGATCCTGTCTACTGTTCATCCCAATGAAAGTCCCAGTTCTTTGGCTATTTCTCCAAAGCTTAATGGATCCAATTACCTTGCTTGGAGTCGCTCCATGCAAGGAGGCATTTAAAGTCATGGACTAGCCCACCAAAATTGATACCGGAGAAATCGAACCTGAGACCTTGAGATGAGCACACTTAAAGGTCTAAAGTCAGGTGGGGTTTAGTATGGGAAAAGAAAATTCTTTCTCATCATGAGAAAGTTTAAGGATAACCATAGATTTAATATTTATTTATTTGGATGGCCCAAATTTTTGACTTGGTAAGAGGAGTAACCTTTTGATGGGTATTTGTGAACCAATAAGCTCGGCCCCACCAAAATCATTAAATAACAATTTTGTTTTTGTTTGATTTTTTTGGTCTTTTTTTAATAAATCATGGGCCTTTCTTCATCTTCTACATTTCTCCTTTTCTTCATCTTTATCATTTTCATCAAAACAAATCCAGAAAAACCCAAAAAATAAATCCAAAAGCAAAATCAATTCAGAATCAATCCATATTTCATTCTTTATAGAATTTCCTGTCAGATTATTATGCAGTATCTTAATCTTCTCCCTCCTCTCCAATATTCGATTTCCATTTCTCACCATTAAAGTCATCACAACTCGCCGGAGAACAAACAAAATCACCCTCACTCGCCGGAAATCTCGCCTGAGAACGAACCATTCAAGGTAGATATAGGCTCCGAATCTCAGACTTTCGATTCAGCTCGTATTTTCGATTCAATCTTAGATTTTCAATCTGGAATGTTTGGCTCGATTTGTTGTGATTCCTTCTTGGTTTTATATAGATTCACCACTGGATTCTGGGTTTTATCTCTGTCACTCTCATATCTGGAAGAAGAATTGAAGAAAAGTTTGATTTTTCAAAATTGAAGAAAAGAAGAAGAATAGATGGTGATTCCTACATCTAATTTCTTTTCCAGAATTGAAGAAGAAAAGTTTGATTTTTAGATGAAAGAATAAAAAGAGGAAAATGTAAGGAGTTTTTTGGGTGCTTTGATTTGAAACAGTGACAAAGTTTGATGTTTAGATGAAAGTGAATCTGACAAATTCGTCACTGGAAGCCTTGCTCGTGCTGGAAAAGTGAGGGGACAAACTCCAAAAGTTGCAAAGCAAGACAAGAAGAAAAAGCTGAGTGGCCTTCGTGAAAGTTTGTTAAATTAGCTTGCTGAAGTGTTACTTATTTTTATTTGATTCCTGGATTGTGGAACTATGAAATTTTTTACTATGTTAAATGAAAGAGTTTGTTTATTCTACCATATGATTGGTAAACAAAATAAAAAACCAATTTTTTTTTGGACTCTACCGGGGCAACCGCCACCTATCCTTTAAATTTAAAGTTTCCCATCATGGGAAATAACTTTGGTTGTCCAGGCTAAATCTCACCCTCAAGTCAACATCACTAGACCAACACAAATGAGTTTTTATTTCATATTATATAATTTTGTTTATGATTTATAAATAAATAGCTTGCTAGAAATATATTTTTAAATGAAAACATTTATCTTTTGAGATGTCATCAGGCACCACAAATCTTCAATTAGATAAAAATTGATATATGATTCCCTCCCCATTATTAAAAAAAAAAAGATAACTGAAACGTGTAAAAAAAAATTGAATTAGTTGGGCCAAACATAGTCTTAGTTCTTACCAGTTATTAAAAAGACAACACAAACGTGAGTGATTCGGAGAAAGGACAAAAATAAAGTGTAATTTAATATTTCTGTTAAAAATATCATTTGGAAGCTTAATGGATCATTTTGAGACATAAAAATTAACAGAGAAGCATTTTATAGTGCTGTCGTGCAATTGTAACGAAAATAGTGTCGTACATTTTAGTATTTTCCATTAAAAAAAATAGAAATTGTTCCGATCCCATAAGTTAAAGAAAATAAAGATCGACAAGGGTAAAGACTTATAGAAGAGGGTAAAAATAGCACAGTAACTTCTATAAATACGTAAAGAAGATCTATTATGAAGTCTAACTATTACAACGATTTGTATCATAATTTAACATGATACTAGTACCATATTAAAGCACGGTTGAGTCCAATGGCAAAAAGAAAATGGCAAAAATCTTGGCTCCCTTTACCTAAAGAGTAAAAAGCAATAATCTAACTAACAATGGACAATGGTATAATCTCTCATATTACTAGCTTCTCTTTTTTTCCTCCATAATACCAAAAATTCAATTCCTATCTGCAAAACAAGATGTTCACTGCTATTAGAGGTGTCAATAGAGCCCCAAATCACAAAGCCCCACCTAAAAAGCCCCCACAAAGCCCACTATATGTTAGGCCCCACTATGAAGTTAAATTATTTTGACCCAGCCCACTAATTTTTATTTTTTTAGTGGGCTATGGTGAGGGGGCTCTAGGCCCACTAAAACTTATTCTCTTGACTCAGCATCACTAAATCAGAATTTAGAAAAACGATTTTCACGTATAGCTAGCAACTCTCACAGTGAAAAACGAGTCTCACCTCTCCCTTCTCACTTCTCCCATCGCCGCCATCTCCTCCCATCGCCGCCATCTCCGCCCATCGCCGCCGTCTATCGCCGCTACTGTTCGTCTCTCTTTGGCTCTGCTCTCTTCAGTCAGTTTCTCTTCCCAGTTCTCTTCTCCCTCATTTGTGTATTTTAGGGTTCTATGTAAATTTTATGGATTATGATCAATTCATGCTAAATTCGATTTGTTTCTTCTAATTAGGTTATTGAAAACAAATGGGATTCTTATCTTGACTTTCTTCAAGCTAATTACACTGAAGGGTTAGTACCCTAATTCCTTTCTCTTCATATTTCTGTTTCAAGGGTTTTTCATTTTTTTTTGTTTATTTATCTGAATATGATGTTGTAGTGACCGAAAAATTGAATGGGTTTTTAGTTTTTACCTGTTTATATGATATTGCATGATTTTGTGCTTGTTGGTTCAATTTATTTTCTATGATTATCATGCTTCCTTTGTTCTGTTTTGTATTGTATAATTGATAATTGATATATCTTTTGATGTCTCAAATAAGATAAGACTAAATCTTCAAGATATACAAAATACATGCAGCGACATTACATTTTATTTTTCCAAATTTAACATCAATTGATCACGTATAGAAACCCATGTATGCAAGTATGTTTGATTTAAACAATCATGTTATTAATTGCATAGACTAACACTAATTATAAACTTTGCACCAGAAAACAATCATGTCATTGAAACGTGAATAATTTCAAAAAAAATTTATGGAAAGTAATGTCTCTCAAACACATGTTGATACAATTACAGGGTCTTCAATTACAGGGTCTTGTTCGTAAGAAACAAAATAGCTGATCCTTTCCCAATCATATACCTGACAAAATAAGGTTTATGACAGTGTGCTTTGTCCTTTCATGGTATGCTTGACTTTTGGATCAATGAATATAGCACTTTGGCTATCACAATGTAACATAATTATGACCTGATCTTGCAACCTCAATTCCTTAGAAATCCCTTCAAGACATAGAGCCTCTTTAATAGCTTCGGTTAAGGGCTCAAGGCAATATATTTTGCCTTATTAATTAACAAAGGTGCAACCTTTTGCAAATCAGCTATCCAACCAAATGCAGTAAAGATGGATCCACTTAGAGACTTTCTAGTGTCTAGACAGACTTCATAATCAGAGTCTACAAACCCTCTATGGCAATTACCTTCTCAGTGTTATACTCTTCCCTGTCTGGTAATGTTAGTTTGATAGATATTCTCTCACTGATTTTTTATGATTTTTAATGCAACACCATGAATTTGATTCGGAGCTCCGCCGGTGACCGGAGCTCCGCCGTGGGTTGCCGGAGCGCCGCCGCCGGACCACTGGGTACTCTGGCGTTGACCAGCTGTTGACCACAGCTATCAATTAAAAATCTGAAGAAAAAAAAAATAGATAAGTTTTTTCAACAATTGGGGCTTTTGGGCCTTTGGGGCTTTTGTATATTTTAGTGGGCTTAATAAATTTGGGGCTATGTGAAAGGGGGCCTATTTTATGTTGTTGCTTTTTAAGCCCCCTTAACAAGGGGGCTGGGGCTCAAAAGTTGAAGCCCCATCAAATTGACACCTCTAGTCACTGTGATTTTGAAAAAGCCACAAACAAAATCACAGTGGTTCACTATGATTCTGACATATGTACGACACTACTAAACATGCACTTGGCAATTTTAATTTCCCCAAATTGCAAATTATCAGAGTCTCTACCCTATTGTTATTTATTTTTCTCAACAAGAACTTGGCTTTTCTTCTTGTTTATTTTTGCCCGTGAAGACCTAGTGCAGTTAAAGCCACAACGAAACAATGTCTTACGACGACGTGGAGATCGAAGACATGGAGTGGAACGAAGAATTACAGTCATACACGTATCCATGTCCATGTGGGGACCTGTTCCAGATCACCAAGGAAGATCTCAAACTTGGTGAGGAGATAGCTCGTTGCCCTAGCTGCTCCCTCTACATAACTGTCATCTATAACATGGAAGATTTTACTGGCGATTCTAACAAGGGTCTTCAGCCATCCAAGCAACAACCTGTTACCGTTGCTTAAGTTTCAGGTCTTTCACAATTTCTTATGAATATTTTCAATCACTTGCAATTAGTTGTAGTGTTTATTGATATAAATTTTGTATACTCTGGTTTTCAATTTGGTTTGATATATGCGATTTTTTTATTGCAACTATGTGTCTCTTTTTAGATTTATTGTACACATCTATTGGATTACACAGACAAAATTAGGGATAAGCTATGAAACACTGACATGGACACAAGACATGATAGTGACACAAATTTAAGAAAATGATGTAATTAATGTAATCACATGTGTCGGTATCAGTGTCAGATACAGACACATGTAAGACACCAGACACGCCTTTGATCAGAAGTGTTGGTGCTACAAAGGGGAAGGGCACTTGTCCTGTTTTTATATCAGTGTAATGTGTAATTAATTAATTAATTAAGGAGAGAATCATAAAAATTAATTGTTACTATGATGAGTTTAAATCTGAGTTTAGTGTAAATGACTCTGAATATTGAAAGTTAAGTAGAATTGCGGGTGCACGAACAAGTTCAGCTGGTGTGTGTGCGGTTTACTACTTGAAGTGGGTGTGTCTCTGAACTATTCAAGTACTCAACTATTCAAAGCTGATAGAACAAGTGTTTATATATAACTTGAAAGGGAAAGGTGAAAATGAGACAGTTCATAAGTAGGAAGTATGTCATTACTAATAGTCGATATGCGGTGTGTATTTGATATACTTGTTAATAGTCGATATGCAGTGTGTATTTGATATGCTTGAAGTGCTATGAGTTGGTCTTGTTGATGCACTCATGACCCATTCTATATATTATGCTCCATTGGTTAGTGAGATGAAGTAGCCCTGGGAGTTATGTTTCCTAAACTTTACTGTTTTCCCCTATTTTGATTTTTCATCTTAATGCATAAGAGACTTATTCTGAACTTTTTCCAACGTCCATCTGATGAAAAATCAATTCGAAATGACATCTTCATATAAATGAAACTGAAGGGGATATGAACACAGGTTTCAGAAACCTAGGAGATAATGCAATTTGTAACCTCCCTACTCAGGTCAATTGTAAAAGGGTGAATTTGATTCTCCATGTATGAGAGAATTAAGCATAGAAGACTACTACGAACCAATACTAACTGAATTGAAATAGAAAATTTATTCACAATATCTGAGATTACAATGAGTTGTTTATAACATATATATAGAGCAACTCAACTCTCTAACTAAACCATGATTAACTACCTAACTATATTTAACAGTTATGACAAACTAACCGTTAAAACAGTTATGACAGCTATGAGAAGACGGGCCCTCGTGCCTCTCACCTCAGCATTCAGCAGCTATGTATCCTTTTTGCTAAAGACTATCCTCCTCCAACCAAGGTCTGCCTTTCCTTTTGTCCAGAATATGTAGGATCAAAGTGTTGAGGACACACTCCTATATATCCTCCCACAAATTTACACACAAATCAAATCAGGAGGACATAATTTTAGACAACTAAGGGGCAACAACTTATGAAAGAGGAACATTATGGCCATGACGAGGGCTAATTGATGAAATGCACTCTTGGTTCCATCTTGGGCTTTTATGGGATCCTAAGATTCTAAACGGGTTAAAAAATAAATTTGGAATCAGAAGTGAGAAGAAATTTTTTCCTAGAGTCTTAAGACTTATTCCTGAACTAGGCATGATGTCAATAGATCACTTGTTGGTTTTATGAACACAATTTACTATGATATTTTTTTGTAGGCTTTTATGCTAAATTTCCCTCATTGGGTTCCTATTTTGCGATTTTTTATCAACAGCTACCTCTTATGCTCTAGTAAATCATATAAATATGTATTGGGCTCAGAGCTAACATATAAACTATAAACAGAACCCTAGTTTCTCCCTCTTCTTTTTGGGTTTACTGACAGTCCTTTGTGTTTCTGTGTTCTATTCTGAGCACATTTTTTTCCTTCCTCTGGTAATTTCTAGGGGTGGCAACTTGGTCCACCAAATCCATATTCATCTAATCCATCCACCATAAAATTCATCCAATCCATCCACCAAACAAAATTTTTGTTAATGGATTGGTTTTGGATCCAACCATTTAGAACAATGGATGGATTTGATCCATCCACCTTATTTTAAAAGTCCAATGGATTATTTATTTTTTTAAAACAAATCCATTGGATCATTTTAAATAATAAAAACACGCTAATTTAAAAAAATAAAAATAAGTAAAATTATAAAAAAAACTGAAACAATTGAAAAAAAACTGAAAGAAAAAAAATTATTTTTTAATATTAAAATATTATTTATTTAATATATTATTAATATTTAATATTATTTTAACATTGACGGTGGTCAACGCCGGAGAACTACCGTCCGCCGTCGCGATTCGCCGGAGCACCACGTCGGTCAACGGCGGTCAACGGTTGTGGTGGTCGGTCAACAGCTGTGCACCATCACCTATTATTATATATTTAATTTTGTTTGGGCTGAGACAAAAATCAAGTTTGGACTTGATAATAAAATCTGTTTTGGGCTTAGACATAAATATATAGGTTGAATATTTTTACTTTTGGCACCAATTAATTAACTAAATATTTATGAAATACAAATTTAATAAATAACACATTTTATTTGATGGATCGGATGGACAATCCATCCGTTAAAATCTAGTAATGGATGGATTGGGTGGTCAATATACTTAACGGATAGATCAGATGGTTTTTTTTTCAACAAAAAATTAGTGGATTGTAATGGATTAATGGATTTCTTTTGATCCATCCATTAGGATCCAAATCCATATCCATCCAATCCATCCATTTTGTCACCCCTAGTAATTTCCTCTTATTGTTTGTGGAGGTAAGGCCAGTTGCAATTGTGTTGCCCTTTTGGGTATGTTACTCTGGGCTTTAAAATACATTCAAGTTTATATTTGTATTATGTTCTCATTTTTTGGATTTCAAGGAGTTGAAAGTTGGAAAATACTTGATGTAGCTGTAATCAGAGACTATTTATTTTTCAACTATGATTACAGCTATGATGTAGCTGTAGTTGGAAAATACTTGGATTTCAGCAGCTATGATTACAGCTACATCAAGTATTTTTCAACTTTCAACTCCTTGAAATCCAAAAAATGAGAACATAATACAAATATAAACTTGAATGTATTTTAAACCCCAGAGTAACATACCCAAAAGTGCAGCACAATTGCAACTGGCCTTACCTCCACAAACAATAAGAGGAAATTACTAGGGGTGGCAAAATGGATGGATTGGATGAATATGGATTTTGATCCTAATGGATGGATCAAAAGAAATACATTAATCCATTACAATCCACTAATTTTTTTGTTGAAAAAAAACCATCTGATCCATCCGTTAAGTATATTGACCATCCAATCCATCCATTACTAGATTTTAACGGATGGATTGTCCATCTGATCCATCAAATAAAATGTGTTATTTATTAAATTTGTATTTCATAAATATTTAGTTAATTAATTGGTGCCAAAAGTAAAAATATTCAACCTATATATTTATGTCTAAGCCCAAAACAGATTTTATTATCAAGTCCAAACTTGATTTTTGTCTCAGCCCAAACAAAATTAAATATATAATAATAGGTGGTGGTGCACAGCTGTTGACCGACCACCACATCCGTTGACCGACGTGGTGCTCAGGCAAATCGCAACGGCGGACGGTGGTTCTCCGGCGTTGACCACCGTCAATGTTAAAATAATATTAAATATTAATAATATATTAAATAAATAATATTTTAATATTAAAAAATAATTTTTTTTTCTTTCAGTTTTTTTTTTCAATTGTTTCAGTTTTTTTATAATTTTTTTTGTAAATAAGTTATTTTTATTTTTTTAAATTAGCGTGTTTTTATTATTTAAAATGATCCAATGGATTTGTTTTAAAAAAATAAATAATCCATTGGACTTTTAAAATAAGGTGGATGGATCAAATTCATCCATTGTTCTAAATGGTTGGATTCAAAACCAATCCATTAACAAAAATTTTGTTTAGTGGATGGATTTTATGGTGGATGGATTGGATGGATATGGATTTGATGGACCAAGTTGCCACCCCTAGAAATTACCAGAGGAAGGAAAAAAATGTGCTCAGAAATAGAACACAGAAACACAAAGGACTGTCGGTAAACCCAAAAAGAAGAGGGAGAAACTAGGGTTTTGTTTATAGTTTATATGTTAGCTCTGAGCCCAATACATATTTATATGATTTACTAGAGCATAAGAGGTAGCTGTTGATAAAAAATCGCAAAATAGGAACCCAATGAGGGAAATATAGCATAAAAGCCTACAAAAAAATATCATAGTAAATTGTGTTCATAAAACCAACAAGTGATCTATTGACATCATGCCTAGTTCAGGAATAAGTCTTAAGACTCTAGGAAAAAATTTCTTCTCACTTCTGATTCCAAATTTATTTTTTAACCCGTTTAGAATCTTAGGATCCCATAAAAGCCCAAGATGGAACCAAGAGTGCATTTCATCAATTAGCCCTCGTCATGGCCATAATGTTCCTCTTTCATAAGTTGTTGCCCCTTAGTTGTCTAAAATTATGTCCTCCTGATTTGATTTGTGTGTAAATTTGTGGGTGGATATATAGGAGTGTGTCCTCAACACTTTGATCCTCATATTCTGGACAAAAGGAAAGGCAGACCTTGGTTGCAGGAGGATAGTCTTTAGCAAAAAGGATACATAGCTGCTGAATGCTGAGGTGAGAGGCACGAGGGCCCGTCTTCTCATAGCTGTCATAACTGTTTTAACAGTTAGTTTGTTATAACTGTTAAATATAGTTAGGTAGTTAATCATGGTTTAGTTAGAGAGTTGAGTTGCTCTATATATATGTTATAAACAACTCATTGTAATCTCAGATATTGTGAATAAATTTTCTATTTCAATTCAGTTCGTATTGGTTCGTAGTAGTCTTCTATGCTTAATTCTCTCATACATGGAGAATCAAATTCACCCTTTTACAATTGACCTGAGTAGGGAGGTTACAAATTGCATTATCTCCTAGGTTTCTGAAACCTGTGTTCATATCCCCTTCAGTTTCATTTATATGAAGATGTCATTTTGAATTGATTTTTCATCAGATGGACGTTGGAAAAAGTTCAGAATAAGTCTCTTATGCATTAAGATGAAAAATCAAAATAGGGGAAAACAGTAAAGTTTAGGAAACATAACTCCCAGGGCTACTTCATCTCACTAACCAATGGAGCATAATATATAGAATGGGTCATTGAGTGCATCAACAAGACCAACTGATAGCACTTCAAGCATATCAAATACACACCGCATATCAACTATTAACAAGTATATCAAATACACACCGCATATCGACTATTAGTAATGACATACTTCCTACTTATGAACTGTCTCATTTTCACCTTTCACTTTCAAGTTATATATAAACACTTGTTCTATCAGCTTTGAATAGTTGAGTACTTGAATAGTTCAGAGACACACCCACTCTATATTCTTGAAGTAGTAAACCGCACACACACCAGCTGAACTTGTTCGTGCACCCGCAATTCTACTTAACTTTCAATATTCAGAGTCATTTACACTAAACTCAGATTTAAACTCATCATAGTAACAATTAATTTTTATGATTCTCTCCTTGATTAATTAATTAATTAATTACACATTACACTGATATAAAAACAGGACAAGTGCACTTCCCTTTTGTAGCACCAACACTTCTGATCAAAGGCGTGTCTGGTGTCTTACATGTGTCTGTATCTGACACTGATACCGACACATGTGATTACATTAATTACATCATTTTCTTAAATTTGTGTCACTATCATGTCTTGTGTCCATGTCAGTGTTTCATAGCTTATCCCTAATTTTGTCTGTGTAATCCAATAGATGTGTACAATAAATCTAAAAAGAGACACATAGTTGCAATAAAAAAATCGCATATATCAAACCAAATTGAAAACCAGAGTATACAAAATTTATATCAATAAACACTACAACTAATTGCAAGTGATTGAAAATATTCATAAGAAATTGTGAAAGACCTGAAACTTAAGCAACGGTAACAGGTTGTTGCTTGGATGGCTGAAGACCCTTGTTAGAATCGCAGTAAAATCTTCCATGTTATAGATGACAGTTATGTAGAGGGAGCAGCTAGGGCAACGAGCTATCTCCTCACCAAGTTTGAGATCTTCCTTGGTGATCTGGAACAGGTCCCCACATGGACATGGATACGTGTATGACTGTAATTCTTCGTTCCACTCCATGTCTTCGATCTCCACGTCGTCGTAAGACATTGTTTCGTTGTGGCTTTAACTGCACTAGGTCTTCACGGGCAAAAATAAACAAGAAGAAAAGCCAAGTTCTTGTTGAGAAAAATAAATAACAATAGGGTAGAGACTCTGATAATTTGCAATTAAATTAAAATTGCCAAGTGCATGTTTAGTAGTGTCGTACATATGTCAGAATCATAGTGAACCACTGTGATTTTGTTTGTGGCTTTTTCAAAATCGCAGTGACCCACCATAATTTTGACATACACGCTACACGGGCGGATCTAGACATTTGATATACATATGGCTAAAATTTCAAAGAAACAATGATGAAAACTATACTCAAAATAAGAAATAACATTGTGCAATACAATTACAATGAAAACCGTCTACTATTCAATTGATTGTCAAAAGAACATCTCTTTCTATATAAGTTACAAGACGGTCAAAATTAGCCATCGATCATCGATTTACTTTGGCAAGAGCAAAGTCAACTTCAAAAGCATATAAAACTATAGCAAATGTGTTGGCTCTTTATAAACCATATCATAATGAATTCCTTAATTTTGCAAACTTGTGAGTTATTCTCTATAACAATGAGCTTATTCTATTCTTGGTTCTTTAGTGTTCACAATCAATTCCTTAAAACATCAAAAGTCTTACAACTGTGAGATAAACATTTTCTTTTAAGCTTGGATGGTAATTTTATCATGCTTTATTATAGTATCAGTATATCACGCATAAAACAATATATTCAATAACATGGTTATTCTCTAAACATTTTCCTTAAGCTTGGATGGTTCTTTAGTGTTAACAACATCAGTATGTCACGCCAAAAGAACCAAAAACAATTCCCAATTTATTCCTATAATCTACCAATTCCCAATTAACAATTCCCAATTCTAAAACCCTAAAACAAGGAAGGAAGGAGAAATTGGAGAATCAATTGGCTTACCTTAGAGGGAGTGAGAATTGAGAGAGAGAGTTTAGTCGTTTTAGCAACCAAATGGCAAGAGAGATTGAACAACACAGGCGAGAGCCGAGAGAGAGAGAGAGAGAGAGAGAGAGAGAGAGTTGAGACGCGAGAGAGAGCATCAAGAGAGAGTGAGAACTGAAGGAGAAGAGAAGTTCTCTTCTGTCGGTCGAGAGAGAGAGTTCTGAAGTTGTGTGTGTTTTCCTATAAAAAAAAATAAAAACTTAAATGTATTTTGACTCTAATTTTTTCATGTTAAGATTTTGGTCTTGTTAACTCGTCGCAGTACTCTTTAAGAATTCTAGAAAGAAGAAAATATTTTTTTAAAAAAATCAAATATTTTGATTTCCAATGCATTGATTACTCATAATTTTATAAAAAGTTACCATTTAAAAGTATTAAAGAGTGTCACGGAAACACTCTTTAACATTTCTCCTTAAAAAATTAACAAATTTAATTTACTATGAATTAGGCCCCATTTGAATTGGATTATTCTGAACTTACGTGGGTTTATCTACTAACATAAGCCTTTTTAAAGGTGTTTGGGTAAAATAACTTATCACAATTTCATAAGCTGCTTATGCCATATTTTAATAAGCCCAAATTTTTAGCTTAACAATAGTTTATGAAAACTATACTAAAAATAAGAAATAGTCAAATAACATTGCAATACAATTACAATGAAAACCGTCTACTATTCAATTGTTGAAAATGAGCTAAATTAACATAATTGCTAATTGTCAAAAGAACATCTCTTTCTATATAAGTTACAAGACAATCATTTAGCCATTGATCATCAATTTAGTTTGGCAAGAGCAAAGTCAACTTCAAAAGCATATAAAACTATAGCAAATGTGTTGGCTCTTTATAAACCATATCATAATCAATTCCTTAATTTTCCAAACTTGTGAGTTATTCTCTATAACAATGAGCTTATTCTATTCTTGGTTCTTTAGTGTACGTTTCTATTTCCTAAACATGAGAGTTTCACCCTAAGTGCCTGTGCAAGTCAAGAGAAATTCAACTTTTTGATGTAAGCAACTAATTATTGATGTTAATAAGCATTTAACAATATCATGAAGAGCATAATCTCAAAAGGGTCAAGACCATATATCATTTTCCCCTTAAATTTAATCTATAAGGCACTATTAACATGTCCATAAATTTTTTTTTTTTTTTTTTATGAATTTCAAAGAGCCTTCATGTAACAATGGAATAAGAAAAATAAAATTGACTTACCTTGACTTTGAAGTGAAAATCTCTCATTCCCATTTTTTTTCCTCTAATTATATGATCAGAACCTGAATAAAATTGAGAATTTTAGAAGATTGAGTAGAAAATCAAAGTTTATAAAAATAATAATAATAGGTCTTTTGATCCAATTGGTTTGAGGTGATGATATATTCAACAAGGGTGTTGAATAAGGTGTGGAAGTAGCTGCTCAATTGAATGAATTAATTGACTTTAATTATCCGTTAGGAGGCTAGTTTGAATAATCAGTAACTGTCAGCCTCTACCTTCTGATGTTTTGAATAAACCTAATATACTCGGAATCTCTTGATAAAGAAAATTAGGGTTAGGGTTGATCGAGTCAAAATCAGAGAAAACTTTAAGACTCAAACACGACTTCAACTAACACTAATGGGCACGAACCAATGGCCTCCTAATGCAAACTGTATTTATACGTTATACCAAACCATTGAAGTCATACGTGAAATTTCTAATTCAAGAAAAATAATCAAATATTAATTATTTTCCAAAAAAAGTTTCCTTTTTTATTGGCATGAAATAAGAAACAACCTAAGAAAAAGGGTTAGGTCAAATAAAACGGGTAACGGATCACTTAATTTTCTTTCGACTTTTATTGGGTTATTATCTTTAGTCTCTATGGATAATAATGTTTCTTTGAATTTGTTTTTTTTTTTTTACAAAAACAATAATTTCCTTTACTCCTTAAAACTATAATTTATGTTATAAATAGTCAACATCTCATATCATGGGATTTATAAAAAAATAAAAAAATAGTTTCTCTATAGTTTAAGGATTTAATTATTTTTTAGATGACTTTGAACTTCCAGTTGACCCATGCTTTAAGATTTTCAAGATGGTTGAATAGACAATTACACCCAACATCTTTTTTTGGTCAAAACACCCAACATCTTTTTAAATATTTATCAATGTGACATTATTTTCATTGGATAGAAAATTCCTCGCGTGGGGTGGATCAAGCTTAAATTGTGACGGACCTATAAGGATTCCTTGCGTTTAGTTGGTTGTGGTGGATTCTTTCAGAACTCATATGACATATGGATTAAAGGATACCCATAGAGAATTGGAATTTATAACGCTCTCGACGCTAAAATATGGGGAATGTACTTGAGAATGCAAGTTGTCTTTATTTGAGAGAAAATTGAATCAACTCTTACTTCATCTTGACATCTGAATATGGATATGATAAATGTCTTTTTCTTTTACAGCTACTCGCTCTTTCTCCTTGTTATCGCCGTTTCGAAGCAACAACCGAGAAAAAAAGATAATGACGGCATAGAACTGATTCTGCTATTTGAGGTTGATGTCGTGACCATTTACTCAATTCTTTTTCTCTTTTCCTGAGCTTCAATGGTCCTGAATTATTATTGTCTAGCTGAAAACATCAGAGTAAATAAATATATTGCTGTTGCCTTTTTAAATTTAATCAATGATCATTCTTGCATTTTATTGTATATAGTGGATTCCTTTTCTTTAGAAGAGTCACATTCTTATTCTTCAATGATTCTGAACAATATTTAAATCAATCTGAAACATTAATTTTACTTTTAACTTAGCTTTGTCAATAGTTATAACTTTATATATCCATTAATCCCTGTCTAAAATAAGATAATGAAACTGAATGTTGAACAAGACCAACACTATATTTAAAAATCGAAATGAACGAGAGAAAAAAATTGAGAAGAGTTTGGCTTCCAAAATCTAAAATATTTAGGTGATTGTGTTGATTTGGGTTATAAAACCTGACTTCGAACTAAACCAGTTATACTTGGTTTGAGTTGAGATTTGAATTGAAATAAACTAATCATTATTAAAACCAAACCAAATCAAATTTTAATTTTTTTTTTCATTTAGACTATCTGGTTGATTAGGTCATTCAATCTAATGAAATTACTTTGTTAAAAAAAAATCTAATGAAATTCCTAAAGTCCTCATCATAAACTACAATGTACCAACGTGTATTGGTTGAAAAACATAGACCAGACAGATTGGTTCTGTTTAACCGGTGAACTAGTGACCCTGATGAGGTAATTTCGAGTGAAATATATATATATATATAATGTATTGGTTTGTTTTCAGTAAAACCAGCGACTTAATTGATTGATTTAATCTATATTTTACATAGAAAGTTGAGCTATATCAAGCTCTAGTATGATGGAGATGAGGTTATTGCATTTCTCCCAGTTCAAGTTGCAAGCACGCTTCAAAGAAGGGTAATCGGTTTTTCCTTAAACGTAGAAGCCACCATGGCTCTCAGGGGAGAAGAGTATAAAAATATTTATAAACATAAATGCAAATTCTATCTAAAAATTCTTAAGAAACTTAATATGCCATCAATATATTCCCACGAATCTACTCGAGTTAGAAGCAAAATTTTCAAGGCTGTATCAGTAAGTTTTCTGACTACAACTGCTATAAGAAACTTTGGTATACATAGATTCTGCTACCTGTTCTGGCATTCAACTACTCAACTACTAAGCCTTAGGATATACTAATATGGTGAGGAATCAATCAAATCGAATAATTAAACATGAAATATTGCTTCTGGTCATCCTAACCAATGCTTCCTTGGCCAAACACTCAGCTGCTTCTTGTGGATCCTCTATGTGCCTGATAAGATTCACTGCTTCTTGGTTCTTCATCACCTACAAATACATAGGAGACTCATGAGCTTCTTTTTTTGTTTTTCCTATTTATTTTTTAAAAATTGAGGTAATTGCCGATTTATTTACCTAACATTGTAAAATTATAGGCAACAAATAATTTGGTCTTTGATACGAAATTTCAAAATAATCTTTGAAATTGAAATCCTCGAAAATGTTTTATTCAGCAATTTTTGTAATGGCTAAACATTCTAAGTTATAACATTTAACATATCATCTTCATCTTGGGGCTTACCTCCCATATGCCATTGCTTGCCAAGATCACAAATTCAGTACTAGAATCAATCCAATAACTTCCAACCACAAGTTCTGAAGCTTTAGAAGCCTTTGTACCTGTTGCATTACCTGATTCACATGCTATTACTTTATTTTGTGTACATGCATATCATCAGTTATTAAATGTGACAACCAAAACATATACTCACTTATAGATGAACAAATTAAACAACATTCTGATTATCCAATATTATTATATTGAGAGAGGATGAACTATCTCTTGAATAGATCAAATCCCAATTGAATGAAAAAATGGAGCTAATTCAGTGCTGCATTCTGGATTACAAAACTGATTTGTTTCCTACTTAGGGTTTGTTTGGATTGACATTTATTTGAGCTTATCTACTGTCATAAGCATTTAGATGGTTTGGAAGAACTTATGGAAACAACTTATAATATGTTCATAAGCTATTTTCATAGCTTATAAAAACAGGTTGTAGTTTATACAAAAATATTTGACTTTATTTTTATCTTTTGCTTTAGAAATAGTATATACATAAATCTTATATGATAAATGATTATGCTACAAACACTTAATTTAGTTTTTTATCCAAACAGTACCTAATGTTGCTTTCCATCTCTCAAATGAATCGTCATTGTCATTCTAAATATTTCAAAAAGATTTGAGTATTCGATTTGATACCTGAAAAAAGTCTGTGATACCAATGTTTCTTGGATGATCGATTGTACTTTCCAACTGTCTGATAAGCTACACCATCTCTACACAAAACAGTCCTGTAATCTCCGATGTTGGCTAGCACGAGTTTTTCTCCATTTATTATCATCACAGATGTTGAACCTATGATGCATGTTTCATCTGATTTGTGTGTCTCTCTGATCTTTGTTTTTGCACCTAGGTATGCTCTCTTGAGTGTTTCTTTGGCATTTCTCCTCAAATGAGACTAACATAATTGATAATTGAAACATCAGAAACAGAAAAGAGACCAGACGTATTTGAGATTAAGAAGCAATAAATCACAATGCATTTGGTCCCTTTTACTTTTCATTAAAGTACTCCAATAAGTAAACAAGCTTATGAAAATAGATTATAACTTAAAATGAGAACAGTTCGACTTTATTTTCTCTGTCGTTATAGAAATAAATACATAAACACTTATATGATAAGTTCTTATGCTATAAGCTCCTAATTAACCACAAACAGGAAGGACATTAAGTTTTTATCCTATTTTGTTCTTCCATTCAAAAGTCTCCCAAGTTTTGGATTTACTCAGCTAATATTAATGTTCACAATAGCTAGAGACTTTGTGTATGTACAACTCACAAACCCTATGGGAAAAGTTCAATCATAGAATCACCAATCAAAAGCATCATTGATTTGGTTCAGAAATATAAAGAACACACTGCATAAAAATCAATACAATAATTAATTGATTACCTCTTTGAGATTCTTGTCAAAATAATTGGCTTGCAAATATTTGGTAACACAATCTCCAACCAAAGTATCAAAGATTCCAAAGTACCACAATTCTGCCTCACCAATTTGCTCTCTTTGTATCACAACTGAATCAAACTCAGAGTCATCAGAATCACCATTAATCCAATCATGCTCCACCACATGATGACCATGTGATATTGGCATCATCCATGATGGCTTGCTTCCAACTCCATGATTTCTTCTTACGTTTCTATTTCCTAAACATGAGAGTTTCACCCTAAGTGCCTGTGCAAGTCAAGAGAAATTCAACTTTTTGATGTAAACAACTAATTATTGATGTTAATAAGCATTTAACAATATCTTGAAGAGCATAATCTCAAAAGGGTCAAGACCATATATCATTTTCCCCTTAAATTTAATCTATAAGGCACTATTAACATGTCCATAAATATTTTTTTTTTCTTATGAATTTCAAAGAGCCTTCATGTAACAATGGAATAAGAAAAATAAAATTGACTTACCTTGACTTTGAAGTGAAAATCTCTCATTCCCATTTTTTTTTCCTCTAATTATATGATCAGAACCTGAATAAAATTGAGAATTTTAGAAGATTGAGTAGAAAATCAAAGTTTATAAAAAAAATAATAATAGGTCTTTTGATCCAATTGGTTTGAGGCGATGATATATTCAACAAGGGTGTTGAATAAGGTGTGGAAGTAGCTGCTCAATTGAATGAATTAATTGACTTTAATTATCCGTTAGGAGGCTAGTTTGAATAATCAGTAACTGTCAGCCTCTACCTTCTGATGTTTTGAATAAACCTAATATACTCGGAATCTCTTGATAAAGAAAATTAGGGTTAGGGTTGATCGAGTCAAAATCAGAGAAAACTTTAAGACTCAAACACGACTTCAACTAACACTAATGGGCACGAACCAATGGCCTCCTAATGCAAACTGTATTTATACCAAACCATTGAAGTCATACGTGAAATTTCTAATTCAAGAAAAATAATCAAATATTAGTTATTTTCCAAAAAAAAATTTCCTTTTTTATTGGCATGAAATAAGAAACAACCTAAGAAAAAGGGTTAGGTCAAATAAAACGGGTAACGGATCACTGAATTTTCTTTCGACTTTTATTGGGTTATTATCTTTAGTCTCTATGGATAATAATGTTTCTTTGAATTTGTTTTTTTTTTTTTTACAAAAACAATAATTTCCTTTACTCCTTAAAACTATAATTTATGTTATAAATAGTCAACATCTCATATCATGGGATTTATAAAAAAAAAAAAATAGTTTCTCTATAGTTTAAGGATTTAATTATTTTTTAGATGACTTTGAACTTCCAGTTGACCCATGCTTTAAGATTTTCAAGATGGTTGAATAGACAATTACACCCAACATCTTTTTTTGGTCAAAACACCCAACATCTTTTTAAATATTTATCAATGTGACATTATTTTCATTGGATAGAAAATTCCTCGTGTGGGGTGGATCAAGCTTAATTGTGACGGACCTATAAGGATTCCTTGCGTTTAATTGGTTGTGGTGGATTCTTTCAGAACTCATATGACATATGGATTAAAGGATACCCATAGAAAATTGGAATTTATGACGCTCTCGACGCTAAAATATGGGGAATGTACTTGAGAATGCAAGTTGTTTGGGTACACAGTTTCCACCATCTTCAAGTCGAAAGTGAATAAAAAACTCTAGTTGACATGATCACATGAAAATTTAAAATCAATGGAAATCTGCCCACCTTGATGCGCCGTATAGAGGAGTTTTTAAAGTTATATTGGAAGGTGCATTTCAATCATACATGGTGGAAGGGAAATAGAATTGGTGATTGGATAGCTAATTTTAGTTTCTCTTTGGATTATTTTAACAATCATGTTATGGAGACTTCTCCTAGTGATGCCTCAAGTCTCCTTTTTTTATGATAATTTTCGGGCTTGCGTGCCTATAATTATTCATGTAACGATGTAACTTTTTTTCGCTCTTGGGCGTTACCCTTCTTTTTCTACCAAAAAAAGATAAGGATTTAATTAATATTCATTGTCAGTGTGAAATTATTTTACATATTCATCTAAAAATATGTTGTCACATAATTTAATGTGGTTGAAAATATATTAGTTGTCATATTCATTATTAATGTGGAAGCACATCATTATATACACTTGTAAAATAACTTTATAATGTCTTCGTGAGTATAACTAAGTTGGCAGGGACAATACATTACTATATGCAAGGATCAAAGTTCGAACTCAGACACTCAACTTCTTCATCTTAAAAAATAAATTTTAGTCACTAGGTTACCTGACAAAAAAACTTTATACTACTATCAATGTATCAAAATTAAATTTTATAGATAATACTATTGAAGACATTGACGGTACTAAAGGACTAAGTTTGATTTGCCATATTGTGGGCATGGATCTATTCTCTCCATATATAAAGGAGATACCAATTTTTTTTAAAATAAAAAACAAAAAATCTTCAATTTTACCCTTTATATTAACAATTTGTTTTTGGTACAAACCCTTATTTTAGATATTTTATTTACATGTTTGTTTTACTCCCTTTTAATGGTAAAATTTGATTTTGTTGGGTTCAAACTTTTCCTCAAGGCAATAATCCTATCTCCCGCAACAATATTTCACACCTGTGCAAAACAAATGTTTATTTTTTTTCATTTAGTTTTTTCTTTTAAGATTAAAAATCCTTTTATATGTGAAGTTGAAACAGAAATCATTGCCACGACCTCAAGTTTATGCAACCATTCAATACCCACTAAATGAGGATCTACTGTATACTTTTTCTATCTATCTCTCACCAAATGACATTGTCCATTTATTTTAAACAAATGGAGAGAATCATAACTTCCATTTAGTGGGACCCACCACTATTAATTATTTTCAAACTTCTTTGTGTCTTTATCTCTCAAAATGGAAGAAATGGAGAGACTAATAAATGGAGAGGATATTGACTCCAAAGAAGTTTGAAAATAATTAATAGTGGTGGGTCCCCCATTTAATAAATGGAGATGATCTTGACTCCAAAAAAGTTTGAAAATAATTAATAGTGGTGGGTCTCACTAAATGGGGGACCTACTACATACTTTTTTATATCTATTTCTCACCAAATGACATTGTTTATTTATTTTAAACAAATGGAGAGGATCATGGCTCCTTATTTTGTTACTTTTTAATAAATGACTGCAAATTTTTAGTCAAACTTCTCTTTTGATTTATAATGCTATACTGAAGTTTGAAATTGAATGTCTATCCACAACGTGAGATCATCCTCACTTATTACAGTCTATCCCACATCTAGTTTTTTTTTTTTTCATAGAACACATCTAGTTTTGATCCAAATAAATACTCCTTCTGTCTCATTATAAGTCAACATTTTGTTCATTTTACACATATTAAAAAAAATATATCATGTAAAAAAAAACATAAGACCATCTCCAATGGGAGTCTCAAACATTTAAGACCCGGTACCTATTAGATACCCTTTGAGAATTCCACTTGTGTGACATTGTGCTGAGAATATGTCACATGACATTGTCCAACCACAATGTGACACATGTTTTTTGTTTTCTTCTCTCTTTCACAAGACCTTTTTGTTTTATTTTAAAATGAGAAATCCACGTGTCATATTATGGTTGGGCAATGTCATGTGACATTCCCACCGCAATGTCACACAAGTGAAATCTTCCCATTTTTGTTTTATTTTAAAATGAGAAATCCACGTGTCACATTATGGTGGACAATGCCACGTGACATTTCCACCACAATGTCACACACAAGTGGAATCTTTCCATTGGAGAGAATTTTTTTGCGGTCCTATATGACTCAGGGTCTCAAACAAACATCTAATGCTTAAGCGGGGCCCACAATTTTTTCCATTAAATTAATCATTTTTGCACACACTTTTTTAATATTAAATGTGACTCACTTTTTTATATTAAAAAATTGAAATGTAATGATATAAAGTTATTAATAGTTAATTAGTGTGTCTCATTTGAGAAATTTGTGTGAGATGTTGGGTGTGAGGGATTGAACGCTTATTAAGTACTACTATTAAAAAATCATAAATTAGTGATGTGTTTACGTATGATCCATTTAAAGTTCAAAATAATTTCCCCCTTCTCTTTTTGCTCCATCCTCCTCCAGCCCAGCACCCATATTTTTCAAGTTTGCCATGACAAATTGTGATATGTTTGTAAAATAAATAAATTGTACTATATTTAATTTATTATTTGATAATTAAATATTTTGATGTGGGTGTATTTTTCATTTTTATTTATTTTTCATAAAAAACTATGCTAATTATTAAATTTAAAATATATTAAATAATATAAGGATATTGCAATTTTGTTCAAATTGGTAAGAAAAGAGTGGAATTAGCTACTTTGAATAAGCTCGAATATTTATCTTATAAAGAAGCATGAATTGAATTTAATGTATTAATATTAAATCATCAAGCTGTAATAAAGAAAAATGAGATGAGACATCATTTGATTTTTTGTATCCACTCCCAAAAAATATTTACATTGTATCTAATAAATAAAGACAAAAACTACTTAAAAAACTTAATTCAAAATTAATCTAAACAATCAAATTATTTTTCTTTGAGGCCTTTTTTTGAGAAGTTGTATATCTCAAAAAAATCAACTATTTAGACGAATGTACTTTTTTTTTGAACAATTTAGACGAATGTACTTAAATCAGTGTGACAACTTAACAAAGCCATTTAGACATATAGAAACATTGCATTGGAAAAATTAGAAGGAAAAGTTGTTACTAACAAAGCAATTGAATTTGGAATAGAATGCGAAGAAAGAAAGGGAAATTGATACCTTTTTTTTTTTTTTTTTATGAATCTCTTATTCAATTTAACTCAATGTGGTCCAATACATTCTTATAAAGTACAAGTTGAGTATTAGCTTCTAATTTACACCAACCATCCTTTAATTAAGTTGTACCTCCCTAACTAACTACAATTTTGGCTAACTAACTCCAATTAGCTAGTTAGTTAATTAGAATCTACTTCAATTACTTGCAACATAAGCAACATGTACTAACTGACTTTTGCACTGCAATGCTGCTAATTGACAACTGATATTTCAACACAACCCCTCAAGTTAAGGCCTAAAAATGTCTAAAAGGCAAAAACTGGCAATCAATGGATGGAAATTTGCTGGATGTAGTGCCTTTGTGAGAATGTCAGTGACTTGGTTGTATCCTGAGATTAGAGAAAGTTTTATAAGCCTTGTTTGGAGTTTTTTTCCGACAACATGACAATCAACGGCCAAATGCTTAGTTCGTTAATGTAATACAAGATTTGAAGCAATGTGTAATGCACTTTGACTGTCACAATACAAAGCTTGAACTTTGACACATGTCACCTACAAATCCCCGAGCAAGTATGTAAGCCATCATCGTTCACATGTGGTTGTTGCAAGTGCTTTAGATTCTGCCTTTGATGAAGATCTGAACAAAATTTGTTTTTTCTTTGACTTCCATCAAATTAATAACCATTTATTGACCTCCTTGTATATAGACACCCCCTCAATCAGTATCAGTGAATCCTACCAAATTACCTAACGATGAGAGAAGAATAATCCACTACTCTAGGACACCTTTTCAGATATCTCAAAACCTTATGTTCAACCTTGTAATGTGTTGAGGTAAGGCAGTCCAAAAATTGGCTCAATTAGTGGACTGGATAATCAATGCTTGGCCTTGTTGTAATCAAATACAATTGTTTTCCACCAAGGTTCTATTTTTATTTGGATGTGGGGGAACTATCATCATAATGAAACTTGTGGCTTTGATCCATTAGTATACTATATGGCTTGCATCCCAAGTTACATGTCTCAGCTAACAAATCCAAGAAATATTATATATGGTTCAGAGTTATCCCTTGTTTTGAACGTACCACTTAAATCCCTTAAAAATTTGAGTGTATCTAGATCCTTGATGCTAAAAGCTACATGAAGGCTAGACTTAGTTCTGTCAATTCCCTCAAACTATTGTTTGCTAACACAATGTCATCAACACATACAAGCAAAGGCAATGAAAGAGGTTGTTGTCTTCTTGATGAAGATTGTAGGCCCTGAAGGAACCAGTGAGTAATGAGCAAAAATTAGAGTCTCAATTTCTCATACCATTTTCTACTGGATTTCTTTAGAATATATAGGGATATAGTAGATTTGCATACTTTGTTTTCAGGTATGCCTTCCAATCGCTGGAGAATTTTCATTTAGACATCTTCACATATGTATGTCACCATAGAGAATTGTAGTATTAACATCAAGTTGGTGGACCAACCATTTGTTAATAGATACAAGTGCTAGCACAACACAAATGGTGGTCATTTTTACAATAAGCAATGAGGTCTCAATGTAATCTCACCTTCTACTTGGTTGTATCATAATTTGGAAACTAGCCATGCCTTGAATCTTTCAATAGCTTCATCCACTTTTCTTTTCATTTGTAGACCCATTTGCTTCTAACTGTCTTTACACTAGATGTTAGGTAAACAATTGCTTAAGTGTGGTTTTTGTTCAAGGGGCCCTCCCAATTCAGATTGCATAACCTTGGTCCAAGAATCATGCTTGCAGGCTTTAGTATATGTAGTAGGTTCATGGTCAGTTAGGAAGGTCATGGAATGACCAATGTAATTTGTGATAGGATAGGTTCTCTTATGGACCATATTATTGCAATTATAGTTCATAAGGTATACAAGTATCTTCTTGATTCTAGTGGAAAGTTTAGGTGACATAGGTATGGGTATGGTAGGATTATATTGATCAATATTGTTTGGTAAGGTTGTTATTTCAGTGGTATTAGGTATAGGTGAATCAAGGGATGATGTAGGTTGTTGGTTTGCACATGTTGATGGATCGGCAAAGGCTTAATAGAGAAATGTTGTGTAGGTTGGTTTAACTATTCCCATATAAATTTGTTCTTGTCATTACTTGTATATGAAAAAATAGTTTCTTCAAATTGCACATGAATGGACACTACAATTTCCTATTTATGCAATTCTGATCTTCAACCTTAAGTACAATTGATTTCCATTATTTTATTCAAAAAAATTGATCCTAACTTATGAGATGAGAATCAATGTTGAAACACTAGTTTTGAACTTCCTGTTAGTCATTTTGAAGTGCTTCTGACGTGTAGTTTTGATCTTCTGATCTGCATTATGTAGTGCTTCTGATGTCTATTTTGAAGTTCCTTTATATTGAAGAATGTTGTTCCTAAGATTGACATGGATCAGCTTCTGATCTCATATTTCTATAGTCAATCTTGTTCTTCTATTTTGTAGTGCTAATGAGATGCTTCTAAATCTCATTCTGAAGTGCTTCTAATCATTCTGAAGTCCTTAGCACTTGATGTTGTTGATATTCACGTTTCTTTGGTTATATGTTCCAACAGTTGTAATATCATGTTCTAAATAACACTTAAAGAAACTTTGTTAGGAAAAACAACATATGTTGGAATCACTCTGATCACTTTAATTCAATGAAGTTTGTTATTAAAACATGAACTTAAGAAGGATTTTGTGATTTTTCTCAACATCATCTTCCGAAGATGGTTATGAAATTAGAAGTGGAAGGCATAACCCTGTGTTCTGACTTTTGGTCTTGCAAGAGTGACGAATCTTGCATATTTGGATATGCTTGTTAACACTTTTATCTAGCTTGGGTTAACAAAAAATTTCTTTGACAAAAGTCACAGTTTTATCTTGTCCAAAGTGACCTAATAAACATTCATCACGGGTTTCCCAAATGATTAATTCCCGTAGAAACACTTACGAACACAACTCCATCCATTATGACGGTGGTAAGTTTGGAAGGCTTGAAATTCAATAGTGTTCCAAAACTTGCAAAAGTCTGGATCTTCACAGTATAGCTCCCTAATAGTCTTAAAACTAATAACTTTATTTGTAGAGTAGAAAGTAGGTTTTGTGGTCTATTGAGAGCATCATCAACAACATTGTGAACTTCGGCCTTGTGCTTAAGCAAGAATGGATATGATTGTACCCTTCTGAATGTCTATGGTTGATTCTATATTGAAAATTGAGGTGCTTAAGAGCTTCATTGTTAGAGTCAATGATAACCTCTTTAGGAAACAAATAATGACTCCAGTTTTGTAAGGTAGAAACAATGACATAGAACTTCTTGTCCTGTGAAGAGTACTTGAGTTTACCATTGTTGAGGTTTTCACTTAAAAAGGATATTGCATTTCATTCTTGACTTAAAATAACACTGATTTCATTGCTGGAAACGTTACAACTATTTGAACACTTGATATAGGTCTTGAAAAGCTAACACGGGTGCTTCAGTCATGCACTTTGAAAATATGGGAAATGTATGTGTTTAGTCGACCAAGGTGTTGAAACGTGTGTCTTTGAATGCTGGCAAAGTTATCTCAGTTTGAATAAGTCAAGCAAAATATCTATTATTTTGCTGTTAGTGGTTTTTTAATTTCCTATTTTTTTGGCTACAAGTTAGTTTCCTATTTGTTTGCACTTAGTCAGTAGTTGTTGCTACAATTATGGAGCACTAGTTTTTCATTCAGTTATTACTTCATTTGTATTTAAGCATATTAGTTTCAAGTGAAATACAACAACTTTGCAGCAATATTCTCTCTTTTACGTTTCTTCTCTGCATTTTTTCCATTTTATTCAAAACAGAAAACTTCAATTGGTATCCAGAGCTCTCTTCTTGAGGGACCTGTGAAATGGATTCTGAATCAACTTTCTCAAAAGTTGCCCCTCCTGTGTTTGATGGGGACAACTATGACCTTTGGGCAGTAAGAATGGAGGCTTATCTAGAAGCTTTGGACATTTGGGAAGCTGTGGAAGAGGATTATGAAGTTCCTCCGCTGCCGAATAATCCTACTATGGCTCAGATAAAAATTCACAAGGAGAAAAAAACCAACAAGGCAAAGGCAAGGTCGTGTCTATTTGCTGGTGTTTCAGAAACAGTTTTCACTAGAATCATGACCCTCAAAACACCAAAAGCAATTTGGGACTATTTGAAGGAAGAATATGCGGGGGACGAGCGAATCCGAAGCATGCAAGTGCTGAATTTGATGAGGGAGTTTGAGTTGCAGAGAATGAAAGAGTCTGAGACAATCAAAGAATACTCAGACAAATTGCTTTCCATTGCAAACAAGGTTAGATTACTTGGCACTAAGTTTGCTGATTCCAGAATTGTAGAGAAAATTTTGGTTACAGTGCCCGAAAGATATGAGGCATCTCTAGCCTCTTTAGAGAACACAAAGGATCTTTCTAAGATAACTTTGTCAGAAGTCATACATGCCTTGCAGGCCCATGAGCAGCGAAGGCTTATGAGGCAAGATCATATGGTTGAAGGTGCTTTACCAGTTAAGAGTCAAAAATCAAACACTATGAAGAACCATCCATCAAGTAGTGAAAATGGTGCAAATAATTATAACAGAGGAAAGGGTCAAAGAAAAACTTACTCACCTTGCCAACACTGCGGAAAATCAAGTCACCCACCATTTAAATGTTGGAGAAGGCCAGATGCAAAGTGCAGCAAGTGCAATGAGATGGGTCATGAAGCTGTGATTTGTAGAGCTAAAATCCAACAAGCTGCAGTTGAAGCAGAAAATGCACAGCAAGAGGAGGAGGAGGAGGACCATCTCTTTGTTGCAACATGTTTTTCTACCAACAATTCATGTGAATCTTGGTTGATTGATAGTGGTTGCACTAACCACATGACCTACGACAAAGCTTTGTTCAGGCATTTGGAAGGCACTGAAGTAAAATGGGTCAGGATTGGAAATGGCGAACATATTCCAGTTAAAGGCAAGGGAACAGTAGCTATAACAAGCTACACAGGTACGAAAAATCTCACCGATGTTCTATATGTACCTGAAATTAATCAGAACTTGCTCAGTGTTGGACAACTACTTGAAAAAGGATTCAAAGTTATTTTTGAAGATAAGAATTGCATAATCAAGGACCCAACAGGCCAAGAAATGTTCAAAGTCAAAATGAAGAGCAAGAGCTTTTCATTTGATCCAATGAAGAAGGAGCAATCTGCTTTTCCAGTCACAACAAGCACAACTGATCTTTGGCACAAAAGGCTCGGCCATTTCCATCATTCAGGAATGGACTACATGCTGAAAAATCAACTAGTTCGTGGAGTTCCTTCCTTAACAGAAAAGGCAATTGAATGTGAAGCTTGTCAATTTGGGAAGCAAACAAGGAAGCCATTTCCTACAAGTAGCTGGAGGGCAAACCAGAAGCTCCAACTTATTCACACTGATCTTGCTGGACCACAAAGAACTCCATCGCTAAATGGAAGTCTTTATTATATTGTTTTTATCGACGACTTAACCAGAATGTGCTGGATTTATTTTCTTAGATACAAATCAGAAGTAGCTGCAGTGTTCTGGAATTCAAAGCTCATGTTGAAAATCAAAGCAATTCTCATATTCAAATTTTGAGATCAGATAATGGGAAAGAGTATCTATCAAATCAGTTTCAACAATTTTGTGATGAAGCGGGGATCGAACATCAATTGACTGCTCCATACACTCCCCAACAAAATGGAGTCAGTGAAAGGAAAAACAGATCAATCATGGAGATGGTTAGGTGTATGCTTCATCAAAAGGAATTGCCAAAGAAGCTATGGGCTGAAGCTGCAAGTACGGCTGTTTTCATACAAAATAGACTCCCTACACGAGCTTTGCAAAATCAAACTTCTTTTGAGGCCTGGTTTGGTTTTAAACCTTCTCTAGATTTTTTTAAAGTGTTTGGTTGCTTGTGCTACTCACATGTACCTCAGGTTAAGCGTGACAAGCTTGACAAAAAGGCTGAACCTGGAATATTTATTGGCTACAGCACAATCTCTAAAGCTTACAAAAATTTTCAACCTCAAACTGGAAAATTTTTGGTAAGTAGAGATGTGCACTTCATGGAGAATGAAAAATGGTCTTGGAGTGATCCAAAGAATAAGAATGCTGCATTGGAGCTTCAAGATACAATAGATGATCCACCAGTTCGAGGCACAAGGTTAGTATCTGATATCTATCAAAGAAGCAACATAGCAGTGTGCAACATAGCTGTATTTGAACCATCTAGCTTTGAAGAAGCTGCTACAGAGGAGAAATGGTTAGCTGCAATGCAGGAGGAGCTATCTATGATTGAGAAAAATCAAACCTGGGAATTGGTTCCAAGACCGCGTGATAGAAAGGTCATTGGAGTGAAATGGGTCTTTCGAACAAAATTCAACCCTGATGGCTCTATAAACAAACACAAAGCAAGGCTTGTTGTGAAGGGCTATTCTCAAATATTTGGAATTGATTATTCAGATACTTTTGCTCCTGTAGCAAGACATGATACAATCAGGCTACTACTTGCTATTGTTGCACAAAAGGGGTGGCAAGTGTTTCATATGGATGTCAAGTCAGCCTTCCTTAATGGTTTTCTGCAGGAGGAGATATATGTTGAGCAACCAGAAGGTTTCTCCGTCAAAGGCCAAGAAGATAGAGTCTACTTGCTGAAAAAGGCACTTTATGGCTTAAAGCAAGCCCCAAGAGTGTGGTACAACAGAATTAATGATCATTTGCTACAATTGGGATTTCAAAAGAGCCTATCTGAAGCTACACTTTATGTCAAGCATGTTGGTGCTGATATTTTAATCATTTCTTTGTATGTTGATGATCTTTTAGTGACAGGAAGCAACATATCACTAGTTGAAGAATTCAAGCAAGAAATGAAAGAAGTCTTTGAGATGACTGATCTTGGTCTTATGACATATTTTTTGGGCATGGAGATCACTCAAAAGAAGAATGAGATTTTTATTTGTCAAAAAAAATATGCAAAGGAGATTTTAAAAAAATTTCAGCTTGATGAATGCAAAACAATGAACACTCCTATGAATCAAAAAGAGAAGTTTATCAAGGAGGATGGAGCTGATAAAGTTGATGAAGCTCATTTCAGAAGTTTGGTTGGATGTCTAATGTATCTTACATCTACAAGGCCCGACATCTTATTTTCAGTTAGCTTGCTGTCAAGGTTCATGCAATGTGCTAGTGAATTGCACTTGAAGGCAGCAAAGAGGGTTATAAGATACATCAAAGGAACTGTTCATTATGGAGTCAAGTACTGCAAGGTCAAAGACTTCAAATTATTTGGCTATTCTGACAGTGATTGGGCAGGTAGCTCGGATGATATGAAGAGTACTTCAGGGTACTGTTTCAGCATAGGTTCAAGTGTTTTCTCTTGGTGTTCAAAGAAGCAAGAGGTTGTAGCTCAGTCAACAGCAGAAGCTGAGTTTGTAGCAGCAACAGCAGCAGCAAATCAAGCTATTTGGTTAAGGAATATCTTAGCAGATTTGGGCCTGAAGCAAGAGCAAAGTACACAGATATTTGTTGATAATCAAGCAGCCATTTCAATCTCATATAATCCAGTGTTTCATGGGAAGACAAAACACTTCAATGTCAAGTTATTTTACCTAAGAGAAGTGCAAGAAAATGGTGATATAAATCTGGTTTATTGTAAAACAGAAGATCAAGCTGCTGATATATTCACCAAGCCTTCTCCACTCAGCAAGTTCGAAATTTTGCGAAAAAAACTAGGAATTTGCAGCCTCCAAGACAAGGAGGAGTGTTGAAACGTGTGTCTTTGAATGCTGGCAAAGTTATCTCAGTTTGAATAAGTCAAGCAAAATATCTATTATTTTGCTGTTAGTTGTAACACCCTAAACCCCACATTTTATTTTCTAATAAAATTCAATAAATAATTAAACACGCAAGGGTGTCACACATCTTAATCAATCCAAAAATACTTCATTTAAATTAAAAACGTCGCAACGGAAAAGTTCTCAAAACATCAAAGTAGTTTTTCACATCTTTAAAATCCATAACAAAACTGAATTCGAAAGAATTCTAAAACAAAATCTGAAATAAAATAAATCCCCATTCCCTAGTGTTACTAATCAGAGCGACGACTCGATAAAACTCCCAAAAGCGGCAAAAGTAAATAAGAAGGCTCCAACATCATCCTCTGAGACTCACTGCTACTAATTATCTTCTTCCTGTGAATCTGTACCCGGTGAGAGTACAGTCCAGTTTAAGAGGGTGAGAATATATCCAACACAAGAGAGGTACAAACACATGTGTAGATTCAGATAAAATAATCATCAATTGCAGTTAGGCATGTATACATTGCAGCCAGGTAATATTCACATTTATAACATATACATTCTTTAAAATACAATCAATAGGCATCAATTCAACATCTTATAATAACAAGTAAGCTTCAAAAACAAGTAATAACATTAAGTAGTCATTAACAAAAACACTGATCATTCACACATAATCATATAGGAGCACATCATTAAATATCACATCTTAAAATAACACATCTTTTAATTACACATCTTCAAATAGACTTGCTGTTATGTATGCAATGTCCCTAACTCGACTCTATATGCATGTGGTACCAGTTTTGGATATCAGAGGTGTGTTACTGATTTATCCCCCATCTTTAAATCACATCTTTAAATCGGACTGACCATGAATGCATGAACATCAAGCAATGACTCAACAATGCACATCTTTATATGACTCAACATTTACACATCTTTATATAACACATCTTTATATGGCACATCTTTAAATCACACATCTTCAAATAACACATTTTTATATAACACATCTTTAAATCACACATCTTCAAATAACACATCTTTATATAACACATCTTTAAATAGCACATTTTTAAATCGCTCATCTTTAAATAATCACATTTAGTTACACATCGTTAAATAACACATCAATTACACATCTTCAAATAATTCAACTTAATGGTATGATTCCAAACCAAATCACATATTGATGGAATATATTTTAACTCTAAAACAGAACCAATAAAATCCCAACTGATTTCTCAAACTTAATATGTCAGTCAACTATTGGTATAATATTAATGAATACTAACAAATTTGGCAGTGATATGAGAGAACAAATAGTTATGGCAGTGCTTCAAAATATCATAAACTAAAAGGTTTGAGTCTTGACATAGTTTAAAAAGAAAATATATCTTGTTGAAACCCCTTTTCAACGTGTTTGTGCCAGGATTAGTCAACATATTTTAAGATCTATTATTAAAATCAGTATTGGTCTTAAAAGATTATTTCTAATTCACGATTCAATAACTGCTAAGTATGTGTCCTTTTTCTCTTTTCTAATTCAAAACTAGTGGCTAGCAATTCAATTGCCGAGAAACAAATATATTATGAATCAAATCCAATCCGTAAAGACCCATTGAAATTCACCAATCAAAGTAAATGAAACATCTTTATATGACTCAACAATTACACATATTTAAATAGCACCATCGTCAAATATCACATCTTTATATAACACATCTTTAAATCACACATCTTATAATATCACATCTTTATATAACACATCGTCAAATATTTTATCATTTACACATCGTTAAATAACACATTAATACAAATCATCAACTCACATGAGATCAGAATCATGAAAATAAATATGTATTAACCTAATACACATGAAACATAATGGATTCAAAATACTAATCTCTTCCTTTTGGAAATAACTATATATTAAAGTAGTCTTAAAGAAAAGACATAAAAAATATATATATATCGGATGTTATAAGCAATTAGGCATCCATGAATAATTGAATCACAGGAAAAAGAAAATCCTTGGTAATTGACATGAACAATAAGGACCGTACAGTATGCATGATCATTAGTAGGCAACGTGAATAAGCAAGAAAAAAAGGAAGATGAAAGCATCGATAGGAAAACAAAGACAATCTGTCGCATATATATAGCATCGATAAACCAAATTAATAACAATAGATCAATAAATCAAACTACAACAACATAAGAGAACATGAATTTATCAAAAGATCATGAAAACAAGGAAGAAAAACACAAACCCTTCACTACCCATATGTTCATACAACCCTTATGGTGAATAGAGACTCCCCCTTACCTTAAATCAGCAAAATAAGCAATTTCTGCGGTTAGGTTTCTTTCTAAGCTTCTCTCCTTGCCTCTTCTCTTCACAACCCTAGTTTTCGTTGCCTCTTCTCTCAATTCTGATCTTTGTGTTTTGTAACCTAATTCTCTTATGACTTTCTTCTATTTATAATCTTTTAATTGGGCTAGGTTCTTCTCATAACTTTTACACCAGATTATTCTCCACTATTTACACTTCCTTCTTTCCTATTTAATTAAAACACTACTTATTTACTTACTTAAACCTCCTTTTCGCTAATACACCTTTATTCTCTCATGTTCACTAAAAATATCCTTTTCTCCTTAATTTCTCTTAATCTCCTATTTTTCAACAACTAACTAACTCATCTATTCGCTTAATACCCACAATCCAAAATCTTATTTTGAAAACATCAAACAGATATTTCCTAATAATATTAATATTACTAATATTATATAACAATAATACTAGTAAATTAATATTTAAAAATCGGGCTGTTACAACTCTCCCCCACTTAAAGAATTTTCGTCCTCGAAAATTGCCTAAAGAAAACATTCTTACCCACACTTGAAGCATCTTGCTTCTCCCCCACTTTGCTTAGACCCACCCAATAGAATAAAACAAGTATCGACAGTACTTACACACATGTCGCATACAAGGGGATTAAAAAAAGTTTTGGCCTGACTGGACCGACCTGCTCTGATACCAACTTGTAACACCCTAAACCCCACATTTTATTTTCTAATAAAATTCAATAAATAATTAAACACGCAAGGGTGTCACACATCTTAATCAATCCAAAAATACTTCATTTAAATTAAAAACGTCGCAACGGAAAAGTTCTCAAAACATCAAAGTAGTTTTTCACATCTTTAAAATCCATAACAAAACTGAATTCGAAAGAATTCTAAAACAAAATCTGAAATAAAATAAATCCCCATTCCCTAGTGTTACTAATCAGAGCGACGACTCGATAAAACTCCCAAAAGCGGCAAAAGTAAATAAGAAGGCTCCAACATCATCCTCTGAGACTCACTGCTACTAATTATCTTCTTCCTGTGAATCTGTACCCGGTGAGAGTACAGTCCAGTTTAAGAGGGTGAGAATATATCCAACACAAGAGAGGTACAAACACATGTGTAGATTCAGATAAAATAATCATCAATTGCAGTTAGGCATGTATACATTGCAGCCAGGTAATATTCACATTTATAACATATACATTCTTTAAAATACAATCAATAGGCATCAATTCAACATCTTATAATAACAAGTAAGCTTCAAAAACAAGTAATAACATTAAGTAGTCATTAACAAAAACACTGATCATTCACACATAATCATATAGGAGCACATCATTAAATATCACATCTTAAAATAACACATCTTTTAATTACACATCTTCAAATAGACTTGCTGTTATGTATGCAATGTCCCTAACTCGACTCTATATGCATGTGGTACCAGTTTTGGATATCAGAGGTGTGTTACTGATTTATCCCCCATCTTTAAATCACATCTTTAAATCGGACTGACCATGAATGCATGAACATCAAGCAATGACTCAACAATGCACATCTTTATATGACTCAACATTTACACATCTTTATATAACACATCTTTATATGGCACATCTTTAAATCACACATCTTCAAATAACACATTTTTATATAACACATCTTTAAATCACACATCTTCAAATAACACATCTTTATATAACACATCTTTAAATAGCACATTTTTAAATCGCTCATCTTTAAATAATCACATTTAGTTACACATCGTTAAATAACACATCAATTACACATCTTCAAATAATTCAACTTAATGGTATGATTCCAAACCAAATCACATATTGATGGAATATATTTTAACTCTAAAACAGAACCAATAAAATCCCAACTGATTTCTCAAACTTAATATGTCAGTCAACTATTGGTATAATATTAATGAATACTAACAAATTTGGCAGTGATATGAGAGAACAAATAGTTATGGCAGTGCTTCAAAATATCATAAACTAAAAGGTTTGAGTCTTGACATAGTTTAAAAAGAAAATATATCTTGTTGAAACCCCTTTTCAACGTGTTTGTGCCAGGATTAGTCAACATATTTTAAGATCTATTATTAAAATCAGTATTGGTCTTAAAAGATTATTTCTAATTCACGATTCAATAACTGCTAAGTATGTGTCCTTTTTCTCTTTTCTAATTCAAAACTAGTGGCTAGCAATTCAATTGCCGAGAAACAAATATATTATGAATCAAATCCAATCCGTAAAGACCCATTGAAATTCACCAATCAAAGTAAATGAAACATCTTTATATGACTCAACAATTACACATATTTAAATAGCACCATCGTCAAATATCACATCTTTATATAACACATCTTTAAATCACACATCTTATAATATCACATCTTTATATAACACATCGTCAAATATTTTATCATTTACACATCGTTAAATAACACATTAATACAAATCATCAACTCACATGAGATCAGAATCATGAAAATAAATATGTATTAACCTAATACACATGAAACATAATGGATTCAAAATACTAATCTCTTCCTTTTGGAAATAACTATATATTAAAGTAGTCTTAAAGAAAAGACATAAAAAATATATATATATCGGATGTTATAAGCAATTAGGCATCCATGAATTATTGAATCACAGGAAAAAGAAAATCCTTGGTAATTGACATGAACAATAAGGACCGTACAGTATGCATGATCATTAGTAGGCAACGTGAATAAGCAAGAAAAAAAAGGAAGATGAAAGCATCGATAGGAAAACAAAGACAATCTGTCGCATATATATAGCATCGATAAACCAAATTAATAACAATAGATCAATAAATCAAACTACAACAACATAAGAGAACATGAATTTATCAAAAGATCATGAAAACAAGGAAGAAAAACACAAACCCTTCACTACCCATATGTTCATACAACCCTTATGGTGAATAGAGACTCCCCCTTACCTTAAATCAACAAAATAAGCAATTTCTGCGGTTAGGTTTCTTTCTAAGCTTCTCTCCTTGCCTCTTCTCTTCACAACCCTAGTTTTCGTTGCCTCTTCTCTCAATTCTGATCTTTGTGTTTTGTAACCTAATTCTCTTATGACTTTCTTCTATTTATAATCTTTTAATTGGGCTAGGTTCTTCTCATAACTTTTACACCAGATTATTCTCCACTATTTACACTTCCTTCTTTCCTATTTAATTAAAACACTACTTATTTACTTACTTAAACCTCCTTTTCGCTAATACACCTTTATTCTCTCATGTTCACTAAAAATATCCTTTTCTCCTTAATTTCTCTTAATCTCCTATTTTTCAACAACTAACTAACTCATCTATTCGCTTAATACCCACAATCCAAAATCTTATTTTGAAAACATCAAACAGATATTTCCTAATAATATTAATATTACTAATATTATATAACAATAATACTAGTAAATTAATATTTAAAAATCGGGCTGTTACATTAGTGGTTTTTTAATTTCCTATTTTTTTGGCTACAAGTTAGTTTCCTATTTGTTTGCACTTAGTCAGTAGTTGTTGCTACAATTATGGAGCACTAGTTTTTCATTCAGTTATTACTTCATTTGTATTTAAGCATATTAGTTTCAAGTGAAATACAACAACTTTGCAGCAATATTCTCTCTTTTACGTTTCTTCTCTGCATTTTTTCCATTTTATTCAAAACAGAAAACTTCACAAGGTAACAAGCTATTGTTTGTTCCTCCCTCATGAATATCACACTTCATCATCAACTTTTCAAACTCTCTAGTGTATTCTTCCACCTACAAACTCCTTTGGTGAAGGTTTTGTACTTGAGTGGAGTTGTCTTGATGGTAATGCGAAGAGACAAAAAGTTTTGTGCTATCTCTCGATGCATTTTCTCCCAAGTCTGAATGTTGCTTTTCCCAGCACGTTAACTCTTGAAATATATATTATTTCCTTTTATTATTATTCTATTTTAATGGTTGTTTATTTTTCATTATGTCACTTCTTAAATTAAGGAGTTGATTAGTTGTATTCTATCATATAAAAGAGGACACGCCTATCGACGCAGGAAGATACCAAAGGTTAGTTGGGAAATTGATTTACTTAGCACATACACAACCTGACATTGCTTTCCCCGTTAATGTTTGTTAGTCAATTTATGCATGCCGCTTATGAAGAACACCTTGGCGCCGTCTATAGAATTTTGAGATATTTGAAGGCTTCCCCCGAAAAAGGCCTATTCTTTGGGAAAACCAGTGATAAGAATGTAGCTAGATGCTAATTGGGCAAGATCTATTACAGATAGAAAGTCGACTTCAGGTTATTGTACAAGTGTGAGAAAACTTGGTAACATCGAGAAGTAAGAACCAAGGTGTGGTTGCTAGAAGTAGTGCGAAGGCCGAATTTAGAGCAATGGCCCAAGGAATTTGTGAGGGTGTTAGCCTGGATTTTTGAATGTGAATTTCGACAGGCAATATGGTTATCAAAACCACAAAATTCTAAGTACAAGTGGAAGTATAAGTATTTCGACAAGAGTTATGAGAAAGGTTTGGACAAGTGTGTGTTCAATTTGGCTGGAAAGATTCAAATCCTTTCTGAAGAAACAAAACCAAAGGATTAGGCACGTGGGAAGCAAGCCAAAGCTGTCGAAATAATTTAGTATCTAAGCGTTAGTTTGTTAGTTATTTTTTCTTGTGTATATATAGTAGTTTTTCATAGAAAAAACAGGTCACAAATAATTTATCAAAAGTTTTATACACTCAAAGTACCAAAACATAGAGAAACGAGTCAGAGTGTATGTATTGATGATCTTGTGAACCATTTAACTTTCAAAGCAATGCAATTTACTTTTTCTTAAGTTTCTTTTCCTTTTAAATTCTAAGTCTTTAAGTGTTTTAATCTTTTAACACATTGTTGATTCCTGTCGAAAGACAGTTATCTTCATCACAAAACAGTTTTATTCATCTTGTTCATAAACAAACTCATGAATATGATGAACATTCACACATTTTCTTGAAAATCTTTGCACAACATGTTCTAGGATTTCTAGTTTGATCCTGCAAGTAACATTTTAAACCTAGTCTTCTTGTTTACAAAAAACACCGGTAAACAAATTGGCACACCCAGTGGGACCCTGTTTGTGCAATTCTTGGAAGAAAATTCCACTAGTTCAATTTTTTTCTAAGAGTTCTTGTGAAAAAATGTTTATGAAAAAATTTTCAACCGTTTTGATAGACTTTTCTGGAAAAATTTCATTTGTGTATGCATTTAAGAAGTGGTAAAGCCCTTAAAGAAATGGCTCGTCCTAATACTAGTGGTACTTCTGCATCAACTTCACAAAGTAACGCTCAATCCTCACAAGGACAATCTACTCAGACATCTGCTTCTACAGTGGGTGCCGTTGTGTCAACTGTTATGGGAGTAACTGCTCTCATGTCAGTTTCGACAGTTACGGGGGTAACTGCCCCTACATCTGTCTCAACAACTGCTGCACTGACACAACCAGAGTTTGTGGCTTCTGTGCCACCACTAATAACTTTCCCTATGACCCCTAGAGATATTAATCCTCAAATTAGAACTTCGTTGGACAATAGATTCCTTTCTATGCAACAATTCACTATGTCCATGGTCACAATGTAATATCCTTATGGCATGCCAACAGCAATGACAGCAGACCTACAAACCAATGCATCCACATATGCAGATAATGCAACTGTGTTTACCCCATATAATACACATTTGCCTTCAGGATCAAGCATGCCTGGTAGAAATTCTCTACGATCTCTGACAACAGATTATTTAAATTCTTTAAGACAACAGATGAAAGAGAGTAATCATGAAATGGTTAACATGTTAACACAACAAATTGGTACAATGTTTAATCCTCTAATTCAAAACAAAAACCATAGTTACCAAATGTTAGCCACCCAAATGGGAAGAATAGCATATTTCTTTGGTCCTCCCCAAGTAAGGAATCAACAATTCCCCAAGTTCAGAATCCTGGGCCTTTACAAATAGTCGAAAGGCCAAACAATGATGGAAATCAGGGACAACAACCTGCACCCCAAGTTCAGCCAGTCGAACATATAGCCCGAGAGGAAGGTGTTAGAAATCTTGTTGTAGTTTTGATGAATAGAAACCAGGATGCTGATGTTGTAGTTAGAGATGTCCAATAAAACAATTTAGGAGGACATAATAACATAGCCAATTTGGTCGAAATCATTCTGGTCCAAAATGGCCTTAACATAGGCCTACACAGGCCTAACTTTATTTCAGCCTTGTCAAAATATGTCCAACAAACTGAACTTCCTAGGGGATGGAAAATTCCTAAGTTCACAAAATTTGTTGGTGACACCAGTGAGTCTACAGTCGAACATATTACATGTTATCTGACTGAGGCAGGAGACATAGCTAACAATGAGAATCTGAGGATGAAATATTTTCCTAATTCTCTAACAAAGAATGCTTTCACATGGTTCACCACACTATCACCACATTCAATTCATAATTGGAATCAATTAGAAAGGGTGTTCCGTAAACAATTTTACATGGGCCAATCTAAGATAAATCTGAAAGAATTGGCTAGTGTTGGGCATAAAATACCTGAGTCTATTGATGATTATCTCAATATGTTTAGACTCTTAAAGGCTAGATGTTTCACTCAAGTCCCTGGACATGAATTGGTCGAAATGGCTGCTGGTGGCCTTGACTATTCCATTAGGAAAGAACTAGATACTCAACACTTAAGGGATATGGCCCAACTGGCTGATAGAGTTCGACAAGTCGAAAGATTGAAGGCTGAAAAAGCCAAGACTATTGCATATGTTTAAACTAATGACAGTGAACATGAATTCGACATAGCCTATGAGGATGTCGAATATAATGAGGTTAATGTTGCATAGTTGAAACTTGTGCCTCCTTATACATGCAAACTATTGAGGCCATTTGATGGAAAAAACCTTGGCGAACCAAAAAATAATAAATATGTTCCTAAAACTTACACTTTTGATGTTACTAAATGTAATGAGATTTTTGACCTCTTAGTTGCTGATGGACAGATAATAATGCCTAAGGGCCTAAAAACTCTACCATTAGAGCAACGTAAAAAGAGAGGTTTCTGTAAATTTAACAATTTTTTCGGACATAAAACCTCAAATTATGTTCTTTTTAGGGATTTGGTGCAGAAAGCTTTGAATGAAGGAAGGCTGAAATTTGGAGATAAGTCTATGCCTCAGATCCAGAATGATGTTGATCCCTTGCAATTGTCAGATGCTATGTATGTCGAACCTGTGGACTGCATGATGGTTTATGTTGTTGTTGATGCTGTTAAAAATTTGACATTCGAAGCCAATACTGATGTGGTTGATTGTCAAGTGGTGAAGGATACTGAAGGCCCCAAATTAGCCACTGAGGTGATTTCTGAGTCTTAGTTTTCTGAGAAAATGAAAGTGGTTAACCCCATGGCAGAGGAAGAATTGATTGACTTCCTCCATCGATGTAAGTTGAATAATTCTGAAGTCATGTTATGTCTAAGGTGCAGTTCTGTCTTCGACAAGAAGGCCAATAAAGGCCTTGACAATTACAAATCCCAATCCAAGAAAAGGGGAAAATGGTTTGTTGATCATAGACCAAAATTTTCTTTTAACAAGAGTTTTATCCCTTTCACTAACTCTTCCCATTCGTCCACAACCTACTTCCTAAAGATGGTTGAAACAAAAAATTTGTGCCTAATGCTAAGTCACCAATCGAAAAATGGGTCCATGCGACCCAACAAGTCTTCCAACCTAAAAAGGAGAAGATGGTGAAAGGAAGTGTTGTTGGCACAAACAACCCAACTGAATCTAAGAAATTTGCTTACAATAATAATTACAAAGGGGAAAATCTCATGACTAGGACTCATTGGAGGAGGTACCAGAGGTATAAGAAGGCTGCTGCCAAAGCTTTTGCTGATGTAGATGTTGACCCTAAAAGGAAACAACAGGTGGTCGAATTGACGAAAAGGCCAGTGAAAGAAAGGCTTTTTCCTCCTCCTCCTCCATTAAAGGAAAACTCTGTCGAAGATGAGGAGATGGATTCTGACTTCATGGACTCAGAGCCAGACTTCGATGTCTTATGCAATGTGGTTTTGATTCTTACAACTGAATATGACATTGTATATGAAATTGAGGATACAAATGAGGATTTCGATCCTGAAGATATGGCCAACCATAGGCCAATCTGCTACTATGTGACAAATTATGACTGTGTCGAAGAGCAGCAAGCCATGTTTAAGAAACCAAATGGCTCCATGAAAAGCCATTTAAAATCATTGTTCATCCAAGCAAGGGTTGACAACATAGGAGTCAACAAAGTTTTGGTAGATGGAGGGACTACTGTAAACTTAATGCCCCAGTCTTTGCTAAAAAAGATTGGTAAGTTTGATACTGATCTAAAGCCTCATACCATTGTCTTGTCGAATAATGAGGGCAAGGTTGATCACTCACTAGGTGCCATTCAAGTGGACTTAATTGTAGGGACTATTGTAAGACCCACTTTATTTATGGTGGTTCCTTCCAAAGGAAATTTCAATCTTTTACTTGGCAGAAAGTGGATCCATGGTGTTGGTACAGTACCTTCCTCAATGCACCAAAGGATTACTATTTGGAGAGAAGATGGCTTGGTCGAAAACATAGAGGCTGATCAAAGTTATTCCTTGGTTGAAGTCAACCATGTGACCATAAAGACTTTTGACAAAAATTTGGCGAACATTACGCCATGTTCTACTGTTGAGTCTGGTTTTGTGAACCAGAAGAATATTTGTTCTGTTAGACTCCATCCCACACATGGTTTCTTGTGGGAAAGAGAAGTTCTAGACACAGACTCCCTTGAGGAAGGAGTCATTCCACCAGCTGGGTGGAATGTAGATGAAAATCACTATGTCTGAGCAAGATGCTTCGAACAAGATTACAGCCTATGTGGCTGAAAACAAAGTGAAAAAGGCCTTAGAGGCTGAATTCCATCAAAAAATGGTTGTCGAAAGCATTAATAAAAATCCTGTTGAAATGATGGCTGAAGGCCAGAGGCATGATTATATATATGATGATGAGCCTTTGGGTTTTGAAAAAGATCCATCCATTTCGACCAAGAGAATCCAAGCTCAAGATCCTCTTCAAGAAATTGACTTGGGAGATGGCTCAATAAAAACGCCAACCTATATCAGTTCAAAAATTGATGGAGACTTGAAAATACAAACCATTGAGTTCTTGAAGGAGTTCAAAGATTGCTTTGCATGAGATTACAATGAAATGCATGGTCTAAGCAGAGAAATGGTTGAATTGAAGTTACCAATTCGACCAGATAAGAAACCTGTGAAGCAACTACCAACAAGGTTTGCACCTCAGATAATGTGGAAGATCAAGGAGGAAATCAAAAGGCTATTCAAAAGCAAGTTCATTAGAAGTGCAAGGTATGTCAAATGGTTAGCTAACATTGTTCATGTGATTAAGAAATATGGGACTCTTAGAGTTTGTATAGATTTTAGAGACTTAGATAGTGCTACACCAAAGGATGAATATCCCTAGCCGGTGGCAGAAATGTTAGTTGATTCAGCAACATGATTTGAATAGTTGAATATGCTTGATGGTTACTCTGGTTATAATCAAATATTTATTGTTGAAGATGTCTCGAAAACTGCATTTCGTTGCCTAGAGGCCTTAGGCACTTATGAGTGGGTGGTAATGCCTTTTGGACTAAAAAATGTTGGTGCCACATACCAAAGAGCAATGAATTCAATGTTTCATGATTTTATTGAACATTTTATGCAAGTTTACATTGATGACATTATTGTTAAGTCTTCATCGAAAAATTATCATTTGAACCATCTTCAACAATCATTTGAAAGAATGAGAAAATATGGATTAAAGATGAATCCACAAAAATGTGCCTTATGTGTACGCGGATGTGACTTCTTGGCTTTTGTCGTACATAAAAAGGGGCATTGAGATCAATCAAAATAAAACCAAGGCTATATTGGAAACCAAGCCTCCTTCAACCAAGAAGGAACTTCAGTCTTTGTTGGGGAAAATCAACTTTTTGAGAAGATTTATCTCAAACGTAAGTGGCAAAACACAAGCTTTTTCGCCATTGCTTCGACTGAAGAAAGAATACAGTTTTAACTGGGGGCAGGAGCATCAGAAGAATTTTGATGCAATCCAGGAGTATTTAACAAAGCCTCCAATATTGTTGCCTCCAATTAGAAATAAGAACATGAAATTATATATTTCAGCGTCTGATTCGACACTAGGTAACATGTTAGCACAAGAAGATGATACCGGTGTCAAAAGAGCCATATATTATCTTAATCGAGTCTTGAATGATGCTGAAACTAGGTATAGTTCTATTGAAAAATTGTGTCTGTGTATGTATTTTTCATGTACTAAACTTAAGCAATATATAAAGTGAAGGTGAGAAAAACACACACAAGAAGGGGGGGTTGAATTGTGTGACTCAAAAACTTGGTTCTTTTCTTCTCAAAACTTATGGTTAGTTCAGAAACAGGTTCTGAACTATTTTCAAAGAGTGTTTGCAGCGGATTAACAAGTAAATAGAGAAGGGAAGAGAGACACACAAAGGTTTATACTGGTTCCTTCCCAATGTAGGAAGTAGTCCAGTCCCCTTGTTTTCCAACAAGAGATTTCAACTATAATCAGCAGATTACAATTGCTCAACCACTAAGGAAGAGACTTCCAGTTGCTTAGACCACCAAGGAATAAGACTTCCAATGTTCAGACCACTAAGGAATGAACCAACCTTGCTTAGATCACAAAGGAATAAGACTCCCTGCACAGACCACCCAGGAATGTGACTAACAGCTCAGACCACAAAGGAATGAGGTTACAATTGCTCAGTATACAGACTGAGACTTAGGGACCAAACTGAATTACAAATAAATGAGTTTGGGTTGAACACTTGATAAAATATCAGAGGTGTTCTCTTAATACAACACAGGTTAAGACTCTTAACCTTAAGAAATTCTAAGTTACAAAGACTAAAAGAATTTCTAAGAGATTTTGAACTTGACAGCAAAACAGAGCACATGTTCAGCAATTTAGTTTCAAGAGTCTTAGCTACAATCTTCTTCCTTTTATAGAGGAAATTAGAGTTGTTGAAGACTTGCTTGATTTGAGGAAAGAGCCGTTGCAATGTGAGCTAGGATAGACTGAAAATGTGTGCTGAACTTTTTCCAGAAAACAGAGCAGGAGCCATTTTTGAATTAGCCTACCTTAAAAGCTGGGGAATGTCTGAGTCAGGGAGACAACTGTTCCATTGGGTTGTTCTGACACATCCAGGCATTAAATGCGCACAGTACCAGTTGCTTTCCATGCCACATCAGCCTTCAGAAGCTTCTGTGTGAACAGTGCATCAGAAGCTCTCTTCAGAAGCAGACTTCAGACTTTGCGTTGACTTCTTCAGACGCACCTTCCATCAGAAGCTGCCTTCAGAAGCAGTCTTCAGACTCTCCTTCAGAAGCACTCTTCAGACCCAGTTTTCTTCCACTCTTTGCAACATTGCTTCTTAGCTTTCCTTTCTTGCTCTAAGCTTGTTCTTCCATAACCATTATCAATTTTCAATCATTAAACACGTGGTTCTGAAATCACTTGAACAAAGTATTAGCAAATAACCAATTTTCTATTTAACACTTTTGTTATCATCAAAACCATAAAGAAGGATATGTTTACACATAATGTTTCAACAATCTCCCCCTTAATTCAGAAGAGAGTTGTTTAACACATTTTGTTCCAACATAAAGCATGTTGATGTTTATGTTTATTCGCATTTTCATGTTATTAAACATATGTTGTCTAAACCAATTCTGCACAGTCAAATCGGAAAATGGGCTTTGGCTTTTAACTGAATATTCACTAACTTACCAACCTTTGAAGGCTATCAAAGGCCAAATTGTTGCTGATTTTATAGTAGATCACTCTTTGGTTGAAGCAACACAAAGTTATGTGGATAAAAAACCTTGGACATTGTATTTTGATGGTTCCAGCCATAAAAATGGTACTGGAGTTGGTATATTGATCATATTTCCTTTGAATATACCAACCAACTTCAAGTTCAAAATAAATGGTTATTGCTCCAATAATGAGGTTGAATATGAAGCCTTAATAGCAGTACTTGAAGTTTTGCTAAAACTGGGGGCAAAGGATGTTGAGATAAAACGAGATTCAGAGTTAGTGGTGAGACAGTTGACAAAAGAATTCAAATGCATTAGTGAAAATTTGATAATGTACTTTGTTACTGTTAATTCATTATTAAAGCATTTAGACCATGTTAACATTCAACATGTGCTTCGAATTAAAAACCAAGAGGCAAATGACTTGGCTCAGGTCGCTTCAAGATATAATGTTTCCAAAGCAAAACTACAAGAATTAATTGAAATCAAAGATAAATTGGTTTCAACAGATTTCTCCTTGACAAAATTGTCAATGCCAAAACTTGTGGGGGCAAAGGGAGAAGATGATTTTGACAATCTTGAAAATTTTGAAATTTTTGCCATTGACAATATGACAAACAATGATTGGCAAACACAAATTCTCAAATACCTTGAGAATCCAATAAGAATATTTAGTCGAAAGATTAAATACAAAGCATTAAATTATGTCATCATTGGAAATGAATTGTTTAAAAAGACTCCTAAAGGGGTTTTACTTAAGTGGCTTAGTGAAACTGAGGCATATTTAGCCATATCCAGTGTTCATAGTTGATCTTGTGGATCTCACCAAGCATGCCATGAAATGAAATGTCTTTTATTTTGACAAGGAGTATATTCGCCAACTATGCTGAAAGATTGCATAGGATTTGCTAAGGGTTGTCAAGAATGTTAAAAACATGCAGGAATACAACATGTACATGCAAGTGAATTACATTCAATTATAAAACATTGGCCTTTAAGAGGATGGGCTTTAGATCTAATTGATGAAATTCATCCTTCTTCGTCAAAAGGTCATCATTACATTTTGGTTGGAATATATTATTTCATTAAGTGGATTGGAGTTATTCCTTTACCTAATGTGGATCAAGAGGCAGTAATCAGTTTCATTCAGAACTATATTATTTATAGGTTTGGAATTCCTGAAACTATAACCACATATCAAGACTCAGTTTTTACTGGTCGAAAGATGGTTGAATTTGCCTCTCAAACAGGTTTTAAGTTATTAACTTCGACACCATATTATGCACAAGCAAATGGTCAAGTCGAAGCAGCCAATAAAATTATCGTTAACTTGATTAAAAAACATGTAGGTCGAAAACCTAGGAATTGACATAAAACCTTAGACCAAGTCATTTGGGCTTGTCGAATTTCTCCTAAAGAGTCAACTAATTTTACACCATTTCGACTAACTTTTTGTCATGATGCAATTTTACCAGTCGAAATTTGTTTACTATCAACTAGAATCCAAAGACAAATGGAAATTCTATCAAATCATTATTGGAATATGATGTTAGATGAACTAGTTGATTTGGATGAAGAAATGTTGCATGCATTAGAGATTCTTTTGAGACAAAAAGAACGTGTAGCAAAGGCTTACAATAAAAAGGTTAAGTTGAAAACTTTTGCTTTAGGAGATTTGGTTTGAAAAGTTCTTCTGCCTATGGATAAAAAAGATAGAGTCTTAGGCAAATGGTCCCCAAATTGGGAAGGACCATTTCGAATTTTACAAGTCTTTTCAAATGGTGCTTATGAAATAGAAGAATTAGCTTCCGATAGTCGAATATTTCGCATAAATGGCAAATATTTAAAGAAATATAAGCCTATTCTACATGAAGTCAAAATAAATCAAGTGTAATTTCAGCAAACATGCAAAATATGGCATTCAAATTTCAAACGAAAGTAATGCCAGGAGGCAATTGTCGAAATAAGCAAAGGACATTGTCAAAATTACAAACCAAATTCCAAAATAAAAATGGATATTGCCATGATTACATATTTTTCATGACAATGCCAAGACAAAGATTTAAAAATTAAACTTAGTCGAAACTAAACACTTAAAGCTGGAGGTTAGATTTTAGTCTGTCGAATGCTACTTTGGCATGCTTCCGCTTCATGTCCAAGAAAGCTTCAGTTTTCACCAAGTCTGCAATCTCAGCTTCAAGCTTGGCAGCATTCTCAAAATGTTGGAGGGCTTCTTTAGCTTTTGACTCCATCTGGGCCTTCATTGAGTTTGGATCAGTGCTTTCTATTTTCACTTTTCTATGCTTAACAGCTCTAATCTTTGCCTGGAGTTTTTCGACCTCTTCTTCCCATTGGGAAATGATGATGTCTAGTGTCATAGATTCTTCCTCCTCTTTCTTAGTCTTTTGCTCCAGAGAAAGCACTTCAGTTTGAGAAAAGTTATACTTGGCCAACTCTTGTTGTCGAAAAGTGTTTCAAGCATCCATTTTTTTGTTAGCATCCTTCTTCCCTTGGAAATTTTTTGCTATTTGTTCCAGTAGGGGTTCAAATTCGAGAAGAAAGGAAACAATCGACTCATTAGAAGCAGATTCTGGAGAATTGTTGAGGACAGTTAGTAAACCTATCATTTCATAATACACCAGGGTTCTGTTGGAGTGTTTGAAATAAATCCACATTCAAGATTTTTTCTTGCAAATCCTTGATTTGTTATTCCTAGGAATTCACTATGAATTCAGCTCCAATGGAAATCGAAGTATCTTGTGGTTGGTTAGAAGAGGAACTTATGCTGCTCATAACTAGCTTCAATGCTGCAAGTGGGTCTTTCGCTTTTAGTTCTGCAAATTCTTCATTGCTCAGAGAAGTACAAATGTTTGAAGCTGATTCAGCATTTGAAGGGATAAGAATTTCTTCTTCAGATTCGGAGGAAGTGTCATCTTTATTGTATTTTTCTCCAGAAGATTCAACACGGGGAATTTTGACCCCTTCATTGTCTGTAGGCTCTGCTCTCCTCTCCGGAATTTGGTCTTCATTTTGGTCTTCTACCATGACGGCTTGGTGATCTTCGACATTCTCTTCTAGAGATGGAGGAGGAGGAGTAGGCAGGCTTTCTCGAGAAATTCTTTGAAATTCCAATTGTCAAAGAGCTTCATCCCTTTCAGTTGAATTTACAGCAGTTTCAACCCCTTGCTCTTTCATTTAAGGGGGACTTTGGTTTTGTTTTTCCGTTCTTTCTTACATTGGGTTTTCGACTAGTTCTTCTACAACAACTTCCAACACAAGTGAGTTAGTTGAAGAGTTTGGAGTTGGATCAGTGGTTGGTTTGACAGTCGAAGAAGAATCCTACATAAAAATAAAATTGGTTAAATAAAAACCAAATATAGTCGAATTTGACGACAATGAAAATTTAAGTTTAAAGAGATTTATACTTTTTCCACTCCTGGGCAGGAGTTGGCACTCTCTGGTCCCTTTCTATATTGGATCTTTTTCTTTTTCTTGGGCTTAGGATCAGTGAGAGGCCAAGGGTTAGGTCCTTCTCTTTCTTCTTCATTACCTTCTTCGAGTGCTTCAAGTTCAGCATGTGGCCTTGAAGTATCCTCACTTGATTTAGATCTCTTCTTTTTCTCCACTTTAGAAGAAGCCCCTTTGACAACTTTACCTTTTAATGCTGGAGATTTGGTTTTTTCCTGAGGAGTATTTTCAGTTTATGAAATAACTTGTTTTTCTAGACTTTCGACTAAAACATCCTCTTGGTCTTTGCTTACATCTTTTGACTACATGTTGGAATACATAAAAGAAGATTAGGAAATGCCAAATGCAAGTATCTAAAGGTCGAAATCAAGAAACTTACCCTTGAGCTTTTGTACACTTTTGAAGTTCCTTTCTTCTGTTTCTTACTAGCGACCTCAGATGTTGAATCACTTGTCCTCTTTCGACTATGGAGAAACTAGAAAATATAAATTAAGAGGTCAACACATAGATAATGAATTTTATTTGAAATGTTGACTCTTACTTGTTTTCGTTGAGTTTTCTTTTGGGGTTCCGACTCGTCATCAATGACTTGTGTTTCCTGATTGGGGGCACTAGTCTGATCCTTTCGACGAGGAATAACTGCCATAAATTTGACAAATGTTAGATATGAACACGAGAGGGAAGGAATTGAAAATAAAAGAGAGCACTTAAGTGATTTTGTGTATCACCTACCGGGGGTTCATTTCCTAGAGCCTTGACATGTTGAGGGTCAACATGTAGTTGCCCTTTGAAGTTATGTAAATCATGTTTTGCCCAAACCACTCTCTCATCAACTGGTTTCAGAGCATTTTTTATGTCTTAATAACCAAAATGAAACAATGAGGGAGCTTGTGGTATAAAGGCCAAAGTGAAATTTGCACTAGGTAAAGGTGGAAATTTTATACAAGGAAATTCCAAAGCTACTTTGTACTTATCTTTCATGTCGAAAGGAAGTTTTAGCTTTGGAAGTTTCTCAATCATTTTTTGTTTTAAAACTAGTGCAGCCTTACTAACAGTTTGATCAACATTTAATGGATTATATAGAACTTCAAAAAAAATGGAAGGCTTGAATTTCCTTGACATGAGTACCTTGAGTCTTTTTTGATTTGGTCTACAATGAAGGAAAAACATCTATCAGGTTGGTGAGCAAAGTTGTTTTGTCAACAAGATTAGTGTAAAAATACTCATTCCACCTTTGAGTGAAGTCTTCAGTGACTAAGAAAGAAACTTGGAATGAGATTGGGTTGATTTATGGAGCTTGTTCTGTCGAATCATATTGACGTTGATGGAAATAAGCCTTTGTCATGGCAAAGTAGCCAGTGCAAACTTCCTTTGGTTTTTTTGTACAAAGAGGCAGGTCGAAATTTGGCTCAGCCCAAACTATCTTGCCACCAAATTAGGGCAATAACCTACCAGCCCTAGGTTAGTTTTTCCAGTAGCCATTCTAATTGACAAAAGGTCTGGGATCAGATAAGCTTTCCAGATATTGACATTTTCCTCAAAGTACTTAGGATTCTGTGCAGGAAACTCCCTTTGAAACCATTTGGGACCTATACTTCGACTGATAAAAGGAGCCATGGTGGGGTCAAAAGAGTTACAGCTGAGGAAAACATTGAAGTACTCTGAGAATATTTGGGTAGTCGAAAGGTTAACTTCCCTTCTTTTAAGATAGGCTAACCTTGTTCCCTCTATTTTTAGACCATATATTTCTTTCTTCTAAATGGGAGGAAACATAAAACTTGAGTTGTTTTTCATAGGTGGTAACTAACCATAGTTGGAAAAGCCACATTGGCCCAGAAAGTGCAAGTTATTTTCCTTTTGTCAAGTCTTGCATTGCTTGCCCTCCATATCCTAATGACTCATACAGGTTTCCTAAAATTAATTTGCTTAAATTGAACATATGTCCTTCATGGAGTTGGATAGCCATTCCTATGAATTTCTTGGCTACTTGAAGGGAGCCAGAGCAGAATACAAAATGAGATAACAAAAAAGTGAGGAAGGCAATATGTTTTTGGTCAGAAACCTCACTAGTGTTGGATATGTAATGGTCAGCAAGGTAGATGTCATAAGTAGCTTTCTTCGTGTCAAAATCAAACCGATTATCCTCACTAGTTATGTTGGGATCATAAGTTTCACCAGTTGGTCGAAGCCCAGTAATGGCTGCTATGTCGAAAAGGGTGGGGTTAGCATACCACACTTTAACTGGAGAGTATTCGTCAAACCCTCCCATAAATGCATGGTAGCCAAAAGCAAATTTTCATCATATTTTAATCCAGTCTTAGAAAGTTAGATAAGGTCAAAAGTACTTAAATCTTTCCAGACTTGAGATTTTTTGGATTCAACCTTCTGTAACCACTTGAGGTAGGTCGAAGAATGTTGAGGGGATGTGACTGCTCGAAATACCCTAGTGGGAGAACTCATGAAACCGATTTTATAGGGGCTTGTCATAAAAACCCTAGGTTTTCCAATTTTACACCTATGAAAAATTTTCTTCACATTTCCAGTGCCTACGCTAGGGTCTGGAAATGGGTCTAAAAAGGCATAAGTGATACCAGCAGCAGAATAAGGGATGACTACCTGTGATTGCCAAATCTTGGTTTTTTCAGCTTCCAAAGAAGGTTTTGGTGCCTGGGTTTGCATGTCCTTCGTGGGAAGAGCTTCCACGATTGCAGCAAATGGAACATCTGAATTGTTTTCCAGATTTTCTTGATGAAGATGCCATTGTTGTTCGAATGAGAAGAGGTTGAAGGAAATCATATAAATCTGGGTTTTGTGTGTGAAGAAATAGGGAATTTCAAAACTTTTTTGTGAAAAGTAACAATGGAGTTTGGTGAAAGTTCTTGAGTTCTTAAGAGGATAAGAGAGCAAGAGAGAGAAATTTCTGGAAAAGTTAAAATGAAGAAGAAGGTTGGCTTTTATAATGCCAAGAAAGAGAAAAACTTTTGAGTTCTCATCCACTAAAAAGATGTCACGTGGTCGACGTTATTGGAGATAGTGCGGTTAGTGGGATCATGAAGAGGTTTGGTTTGACACTTGATTTTTCAAGTCTGATGAGGTGGCCCACTAACTTTTCAACTTAAAGTGGTGGCCCACTAAATCCTCAGAAAGTGGTGCAGTAATGATGAGAAATGAAAAGGTAGTTTTTGAAAGGACATTGTGATAAATGTGATGTCATCTAGAATTTTCAAAAAATGACCATCTTCTCCCTCATATTTGTTAGTTGAAAAAGACATTTTTGGGGGGCAATTTGTTAGCCTAGATATTTGAATGTGAATTTCGACAGGCAATATGGTTATCAAAACCACAAAATTCTAAGTACAAGTGGAAATATAAGTATTTCGACAAGAGTTATGAGAAAAGTTTCGACAAGTGTGTCTTCAATTTGGCAGGAAAGATTCAAATCCTTTCTAAAGAAACAAGATTAAAGGATCGGGCACGTGGGAAACAAGCCAAAGCTGTCGAAATAATTTAGTTTCTAACCGTTAGTTTGCTAATTATTTTTTCTTGTGTATATATAGTAGTTTTTCATAGGAAAAACAAGCCACAAATCATTTATCAAAAGTTCTATACACTCAAAGTACCATAGCATAGAGAAACGAGTCAAAATGTATGTATTGGTGATCTTGTGAACCATTTAACTTTCAAAGCAATGCAATTTACTTTTTCTTAAGTTTCTTTGCCTTTTAAATTCTAAGTCGTTAAGTGTTTTAATCTTTTAACACACTGTTGATTCCTGTCGAAAGACGGTTATCTTCATCACAAAACAATTTTATTCATCTTGTTCATAAACAAACTCATGAATATGATGAACATTCACACATTTTCTGGAAAATCTTTGCACAACATGTTCTAGGATTTCTAGTTTGATCATGCATGTAACATTTTAAAACTAGTCTTCTTGTTTACCAAAAACACTGGTAAACAGAGGGTCTTTGAATTCATCGAGTCTAAAGGAGATAAAGATGACAATAGAACTTACAATGAAATTATATTGTGACATCAGGGCCGCAATAAGTACAGCCCATAATCCAGTTTAACATGATTGAACAAAGCATATTGAAATCAATCGTCACTTTATAAAAGAGAAAATAGATTTTGGAATACTTTGTCTACCTTTTGTGCCTTCAAATAAGCAAACAACATATATTTTGACCTAGAGCTTAGCAAGGACAAGTTTTGAGCATCTCATAAACAAGTTGGACATGATTGATATCTATGCATTCTCTCATATAAAAGGAGCACCATTCTCATTGAAATAAATTACTCTCAAGTTATAGAGTAATTTCTACAACAATGATCTTGACTTTAATTTCGTCTAGTATCTCCTTATACTTACATACTTGTTCTATAGCTTAAATTTTGTCAGTGTTTGACCTTCAGTCATGCTTGTTTTCCATTCACAATTACTTGTAAATACTGAATTTATCTTCTCATTTATTCCATTTGAATTTCTGTTAGAGCTCATTCATTTTATCTGCTTGGAGGCATTTTAAAAGGGTGAAATAGGAATATGTAGCATATAACTAGAATGATTATTGTAGATTGTAAATAAAACACCAGGTAAATTCTCAGGAAAGAGAGGTGAGTCATTGTTGGACACAATTAAATATCAAACATTTTCTAGTAAGAATTTTCCAAGACTTCCACGTTCGCAATACCAGAATTATCTTCTAGTAAGTAGAATAATTCTTTTCTGATGTGGGATATCAGACTAGCTGCAACCACATAGAATACTAATTTTATTTTAGTAATAACCACTTTTTTGTATTAAAAATCATAGTTTTAGATCAGGGGTCAAATTGAAAACCCCAAAAATCATGTGGGAATTTTTAATTTCAAAAATTTTGGGGAAAAGTTTGCAATTTTAAAAATTTTAGGTGTTAAATTGAAATTTCTGCAACCTGAGGGGTAACATTGAAAATAAATAAAATTTCAGGGGGCCTATTTGTAATTTTTGTTTTGAATTTGATGTGTAAAAAATGACACATTGCAAAAGGTGGTTGGGTAGAATAATGATGTGAATTAAGAGGTGTGTGAAATGATGTGGTGTGGTAATAATGACATGAGGCGGGATCTAAGTGGATGATGTGGTGTTAATTGGGCTGAATAGGTGATCTAGCATGCTGACGTAACTCGCCTTTTTCCTCGGAAGGCATGTGAAAAATGCGCGAAGATACATAATGACACATGTACATCTGGTGACGACGTTGTTGAACCAAAGTAGGTTTTAGAACAATGTCTCTAAAGTTTTAATGATAACAATGTATGAAAGAATAATTGAGTACTTTAATGTATGTTCAAGTGTTCAGGACCAATATACTTAAATTGTGACTTTAAAGTCAAGTTTTTTGTTCTGATACATCAAGCTTTGAACATAAAGGAAAGCATTTTGGTATTCAAGAGAAGCATTGGGAACTTCTAAAGACTTAGAAGATGATCCGAAGATGCATCGAGCCTTGAATACTCTGATGAGAACAAGCTTTGATGGACTCATACTCTGAAGGAAGCAAATTCTAAAGGACACCTCACAAATTTTGTCATGTTCTAAAGGAACCTCACTTTCAAAGCTTTGATAATATTGTTTGTCTACTTTTGACCACATGTAGAAACAAACAAAGAACTTCCATGACAAAGAGAACATAACAAATCATTCCTAAAGAAGCAAAGAACCCCTCCGGTACTATTCAACGACATTATCCATTAGAGGCATTCAAAACTGATCCAAAGCTTCCTAAGGACAAATTTGATGCACTGACATTCTTCAAACAATAGCTCTCTCATTTATCTCCTATATAAGGACCTGGACAGTTTGAAGAAATTAAATTAAGAGACTATGCCTATTTTACATGTGTCAAAACTCAGTCAAGTTCAAAAGCGCACAAACACTTAATTTTTTTTACAAACTTTATATCTTAGAATTTCTTAGTGTCAGAAGTTTCTTGAACTTTATGTTTTGCTTACCACTCTCTGAGTACAAAGTGTAAACACATACAAATTTATTTGATAAACTCTGATTGTATAAGTCGTCTTGTATGAGGCAATCATGTCTTAAATTTGTGTGCTTAAGCAATTGTAATCTTGTGTGATTATAGTGAAAAATCTCTTTGAAGTGCAAGGGGATTGGACTAACCTCGGATTGTGGGGTGAACCAGGATAATTGCTTGTGTTTTATATCTCTCTGTCTCTCTAACTCTCTCTGATTATCTTAACTGTTTTGTTTTGATTTAAACTCTTAGCAAAAGATTTTTTAGAAAAAGAAAACAAAATTCAACCCCGCTTCTTCTGTTTTTCTCACCTTCAAATTTGTGCGGTGGACTTTGACCGCAAAATTTTTGTAATTTGAGGTTTTTGGACTTCTTGAACTCTATGCCACTGTCTATTTTTTTGAATTCAGCCTAAAAATGAAGGTTTGGAGTTTGACATTTCCTTACTCAAAATCTCCTTATTTATCCTAAGGTTAATTTTAGTCACTCATAAGTCATTGAACCTGAGCTTTCATTACCAAGATGGTTTAGAACCAGATAAGAAAAAATAGACACTCTGTCATAAGAGCACACACTTTGATTTTTACTTTAATGATTCACAAAGTATATTATTATCTCATATTTATAGGAGATGTGATGGACGAATTGGAAAGTGCACCAAATCGTAACAAGTAATAATGTAGTAAGTTATCGTCTCCACATGAATTGTCGTTGAACTCAGCAATTAATGGAATTTATTAGAGTAAAAACATTAAAATAGATTAAATGGTTGCAGTTTTTTTAATTGTCCTGCATAATGCAAGATTAAGTTGTTTTATTCAGATGTTTAACGATTAGGGTATCCTTGAACCCCCTTTACCTTATTTGTTGAAATTAACGCGGTTACATATTAGTTTATGACATGCCTTGATTCTATGACATGACCCCATGATATAACAATGGTAAGTTCGATTATTTTTGTCGTAACAAAGGCTAAACTAGCGACATTCCCGTAAAGATGAATCATAGCCATAACAATCATACTTATAAAGGTGATAAATTAATTTTAAAGAGATTAATTTAAAATAGACAATTTACTACTGTTCTTGTTCGGTTGCCGGCAAGATAGTTAGTCATATACCTTAGCCTAGAGATAGGTCAACCGCTAGTTGAAAAGTATTGAGAATGGAACATGTACAAATTAAATCAGACACTTGAATCATAAACTGAATAAAAAACTTTATTATAATTGAATCCTACAAACGAGTTGAGGTTCATCGTGGAACCATAATCAAAAAGGGTTTAGTTACACATTGAAACCGACATCATTACAAAACATTAGAAAAACATACCCTAGAGAGAACAAGAGGAGATGCTTGATCCTTAAGGGAGAGTTTTGTCATCAATTACGGTCTTATCCAACTCGAGTGATTAGTCTTTACAATTGCATGCAGAAGATCCCCAATTACAAAAGTATATTACTATGATAAAATAGATATATAGTTTTTTTTAGAGGAGTGAAACATATAGTTATAATGGAAAAATAAAATTGTTTGATAACAAAAATATAAAACCAATAATCATTGATAATTAAAACATAATTATATTCCATTGACTAGGGGTGTACGTGGGTTGGTTTGGCCAAACCCAAGATCTGAACCATATAAAGTACTCTAGTTTAGGTGAGGTAAAATAACCACTCGTTACACTATTGGGCCAGATTAGGCAAACCCACTAATTTCCGGTTTGAGTTGGGTTGGGTAGTGGGTTATCCAAATTGTTTTTTTTGTTAATATTAAATGACTAAATGATGAGTCTTATATTTTTTTTCATAAAAAATACTCAACTTTTTTATTTTATAAAAAAAATTGTGGAACTTATTTTCACTATATTTTAGCATAAAAATAAATAAATGATAATATTAAATAATAAATTTCATCATAAAATACTTGCAACAAACTAAAGTTGCATGATATAAAATTGCATCAGCATTGAAATAACTAAAAGTGGGGGCGAAGGCTAAAACTTTATTACATAAAACCAATAATCATTGATAATTAAAACATAATTATATTCCGTTGACTAGGGGTGTACGTGGGAAAAATGTTGAAACTATTGGGTAAGTGACTTTATTACATGCTTTATGTTGTTGAATTATGTTGTTAAAATAAATATATCTATGGTCAGTTTTATGTTGTTGAATTTTGTTGTTTTTTTCTCTCCTTCAACACAAATTTATTTTTGTCTGCACCGAAGGAACACATCGTAGAAATACGAAGAGAAATATTTTCTGAAGATCTTCATCATGCTGTCAAATATCTCTCCACTGAACTTTACGCTAAAGATGTTCATTTAAACACATAGATATATAGAAAATATAGATCATCATCATCATGCTGTCAAATATACCAAGATATATAGGGTGCAAGTCAGGTTCGAATTATATAATCCGAACTAGTTCAACACAGGTTTTTTTGTATGGTCCACATTGCACTGACGGTTTATGTGGTCCACGACGCACAGAAACTTCTATAAATAAGTGTGTTTGGTTCATTTGTTGTAAAACACAACAAAAACTCTAAAAACTCTTCCGAAAGATATGAACACCAAGAGGTTGCTATGAGCTAGATCGTGTTGTCTTGTCAATATACCTATGTTAGTTGGCAAAGCAGCAAGATCTAACTTAAAACAATCCTCTTGAAACACCATGACTTTCATCATTATGCTGCAGATCTGATTTCGAATAGGTTCTTATGAACTTGATCCAGTTGACATGCCGATCAAAATATGTCAGTTGGCAGGCCAGCTAGATCAAGTGCAAAAGCACCTCTTCGAACACCTTCCCAAAAGATTCATCACTTCTATTCTATTATTGTGTTGTTTTAAACTGTTTAATTATTTTTGTACCTTTTTTTTAATTTTTTTCCTATGTCATTCGCCATGAAAACCTACCAAAAAATGAAACTTAAACACAGTCTGGTGCTATTCGGATTATACGATCCGAAAATATTTAGACATGTTCGGATTGTATAATTCGAAAAAGGTTTGGACGGTTTGTGGTGTGTTTAATGCATTTTTGGTCAGCTGGACCATGTGAAACATTTCATTTGACTGTAGTTATGGTCTATGACTAGTTTAAGGCTATAAATGAGCTTGCATCTTCAACAATTTAATTCATTCTTCACTTTCCATCTTTTCTTACTTTTTCTTAAACATTTTTTAGTTTTTTAGGAGTGTTTATGGTGTCATGGTCATTGCTGACCGTTTATAGAATCCCTGCAATTGTTTTGCAGTTTATGCAGAGATTTTACGACAGTCAGCAGAGATCTTTGACATCAAATACAACACAAAAAATGAAGTTCGTGAAGGTTTGGATTTTAGAATCCAAAAATCCCTAACAATCTAGTTCAAATTTTAAATTCCGGACAAAGGGTATTTTTGGAAATTTTATAGGACGCGCAAGTATGGCATAGGGTGGGAAAAGTAAACCTCTATAGAGAATGTCTTGCGTCAATTTTGGAAATTAAACTTGATTTATGACCAAAATCTTTTGTATTCTCTTTCTTCCCAATAAAAATAAAAATAAAAAATGTTGAAACTATTGGGTAAGTGAGTTTATTTGATTTGAGTCTGGTTTTACTCGAAATCCGTTATTTTTTATGAGTTTTTAATTTTTTAAACCATACTCACTCAATTACCAAACTCAACCCACTTTTTTGGGTTTTTTGTGTGGTTTTGACTAGATTTTCTAGATTGAGTCAATTCATGTACGCCCCTACAGTTGGTTGACTATACAAAGTAATGGATAGTGATGCAATGTTCCTTTTCACACTTACTATATATATTTATTTATTTTTGACTGCTAGCTCTTCCCACCTATTAAATCCCTTATATGGCCACATTCATTTGACTCGGCAGTGTATATATAACAAGAAACTGATCATAGATTTCAATATCATTATATCAATTAACATATTGCGAAAACAAAATGGTTACAATCTCCAAAGTTGTGTCTTTAATATCTATGTTATTAACAATTCTCGTTGTTTTACAGTTCGAAGAAGGTAAAAGTTTTAACTTTGACTTAGTAAATGTGTATGTTACCAACAACATAACCAACTACCAGCTCGGTGTTCATTGTAAAGACAAAGATCATGATAAGGGATTTCAATCACTAAAATATGATGAAACATACACCTTTGCTTTTTATCCTGAATTCCCATTTCCTAGATCCTTATATTTTTGCAGATTTACTTGGAGCAATATACATCACTATTTTGACATTTATGTTCAAAAACGAGATGTGCATGACTGCGGAAATAATTGTCGTTGGATAGTAAACGAATCAGGTCCATGTGATGTTAGTGATGGTGTTAAGTGTTTTCCATGGAATCCTGATGTTGTTGTTGGTCAGAGGATACTTGGTCGTACTCCTAATGTGTAACATGATATATATTTATGTAAGATTGAAGAATAAAAATAAAATAAAATAAAAATATATTATTAGTTTTTCTATAGTTAATCATAATATATTAACCATTATATTTGTTTTGATACTCTTTTCTTTCTCAAAATTTTATTCTCGTTTCTTTTACGTAAAAATAGCTTGAAAGCATGTATTTTGTCTCTTATTCTATAACACGTATGATTTCTCATTTTTCTCTTGCTTCATTTTTTTTATTTTCTGTCTAACCCCAGTCAGACTAGTTACGGCTCTTTTCTATAAGTGAATACATTCATTAACTCGGTGGTGGCTCTTTTTTGTTGTTATCCTTCGGGTAGTAGGGGAAGGGATCATGATAATCCAAAGTTCAATCAGGAGTTATGTAGAGTCTGGCAAAAAATTATTACACATAAGAATTGAACTCGAGTTCTCCTAAACAATCAATCATTTGGTGAAGCTCATTAACCACTTGAGCTCAATTGTTTGGTTACTCAGTAGAGGCTCTGTGTATGTTTGGACAAGCGAATTAACTCTATTTTTAGGTCAGTTTTTTTTTTTACAAAAATTAACGATATTCATTCAAATTAATAGAGCCTATTGATACAATACAAACTCAAAGTTGCTAAAAACAAAAAAAAATGTATATGCAAACAAACTCATAACATACATGTTAATAACATAAAACGGAAGAGTACATATGCCTACGAATATGATTATATTCAAGTATTCGGAATACTCATGTCTTTGGATCTGTAATGTTGAAGACACCAAAGTCATTAATTTGTACTCGATCAAAGCTAATCTTTCAACCTGAATCAAATTAACATCGAACTAACACGAGAAATTAAAAGCACACCACACAAAAACGAGAAATCAAAACAAACATAGTCGTGCTAAGACGACAGAATCACAAAATAAAAGAAAGAAGACTGAAAATATGTGGAAATCACTTATTTCACTAAAAGAGAAAGAAACAATTTGGACGAATGATTTTGGGTCAAAATTTACCCTGAATCACCCCTTTTCGGTAGATCTAAATGAAATAAAGTAGGAATATGCTTGGTCGAACCGACTTTGCTTAAATATGAAAGACTTAGTTTAGAAAACTAAAGCCTAAGTCTGACCTATTAGCATGTCATATAATTTATTTTAGGTATGTCCTGACCTTTTTAAATGTCTGGTCTAGCATAATAGTCTGTCTAAAAGCCTAGTTTGTGCTAAGGATTTTAAATAGAACAATTGGCCTATTTATAAAAAAAGCTAATAAGCATATCTTATATATAAAAGGAAGAAAGTTATGCCCATAAAACCTAGAAAACCCTAGGCTAACCCTAACTCATTTTACTAAAATGCCCTTGCTTAGGTGCCAAGCGACAAACTTCTTAAAATGACAAAATAACAATCATACCCTTCTTTGTCCTTCAGCAAAAAAAACCCTGCCATTTGTACCCTTGAGTGCCTAAAATGCATCCCAAATGTCAAGAGTAGTGGATGCAACAAGCTAAATGTTACACATGCAATAAACCAAGTGTCACGACTCACGAGAAATACATCCAACAAGCCAAGTGTCAAGAGGAAGACATGCAACAAGCCAAGTGTTACTCGTGCAATAAACCAAGTGTCATGACTCATGAATACATGCAACAAGCCAAGTGTCAAGAGAAATACATGCAGCAAGTCAAGTGTTACCCATGCAATAAACCAAGTGTCACGGCTCATGATGAATACATGCAACAAGTCAAATGTAAAGAGGAATACATGCATCAAGTCAAGTGTCACCCATGCAATAAACCAAGTGTCATGACTCATAAGGAATACATGTAACAAACTAAGTGTCAAGATGAATACATGCAGCAAGCCAAGTGTTACCCATACAATAAACCAAGTGTCACGACTAATGAGGAATACATGCAACAAGCCAAGTGGCAAGAGAAATACATGCAACAAGCCAAGTTTTACCCATGCAATAAACCAAGTGTCATGACTCATGAGGAATACATGCAACAATCTAGATGTCAAGAGGAATGCATGCATCAAATCAAGTGTCACACATGCAATAAACCAAGTGTCAGGACTCATGAGGAATACATGCAACAAGCCAAGTGTCAAAAGGAATACATGTAACAAACTAAGTGTTACACATACAATAAACCAAGTGTCATGACTCGTGGGGAATACATACAACAAGCCAAGTGTCAAGAGGAATTCATACAGTAAGCCAAATGTTACCCATGCAATAAACCAAGTGTCATGACTCATGAGGAATATGTACAACAAGCCAAGTGTCAAGAGGATTGAATGCAACAAGCTAAGTGTTACTCATGCAACAAACCAAGTGTCAAGAAGAATACATGCAGCAACCAAGTGTTACCCATGCAATAACCTAAATGTCACGAGGAATGCATACAACAACGTAATTGTTATCAATGCAGTAAACCAAGTGTCAAAAGGATTACATGCAATAAGCCAAATGCTATTCATGCAATAAAACATATCTCTTTCTTCTGCCCTCATGAACCCCAACTCCCTTTTTTTTTCATGAACTCACCGAAACCTCCACCCCCTATCATCCCATTTTTTCCTGAAAAGAGCATATCTCTTCTTCTCTCATCAGTCACAACCCTGTCTCTTTGTTCTGGATCCTCTCCGCCATCCCTTTTTGTGCTCGCTCTTCGCAAGTCTCGTGACATTTGGATCGTGCATCTCTACTGCAACTTCTTCAATCAGTGAATTCTTCTATGACTCTATCAACACCTGGATTCACACCTTCAATGGACCCATCTCCATGATCCCTTGCTCCAACGTCAAACCTTCTGCTATTGACACTCGGAGCTCGCCGTAATGTCAATAACATGTGGCTTGAAATCAGTTTCCTCCTTCTCCTTCCTTCCCATACAATACTACTCTCTCTCTCTCTCTCATATCTATTGATTATTAAATGATTATTATAAAATGGATGAAGAAAAAAAATTTGCTAGAAGTTTTGGAATGATTATAGATATGTATTGTTTCTTTTAAAGAGTTAGTAATCTGATTATGTATTCATTGAATTTTTTATATTGCTTATTTGTTTCTTTGCAGATTTGTAGAATTCTAAATAGTGAACAATCTTATAAATGTATGACCTAATATGCACGTAGATCAAACAAAGACTTATATGAAATTTCTTTCATATATGTTGTTGAAGGACTTCAAATTATTTATGTGATTGTTATTATTTTTAATAATGTCTTTTTACACAAATAATTACTGTACATTTTTTTTCGAATTGAATTCATGACAATAATTTTATTCACCACAATTTCTAACAATATTACATTTTGCATACAACTCACTCATGTGAAGCATGTGAACGCGGTCTAGTATTTCTTAAAAGGCTAATAAACCAATAAAATTTTGTAGAGCCTGTACATCCATTTTTTCACTTTATAAGCATATATTGCATATATATCCAATACAATTTTATAGAGCTTGTAGATCCATTTTGTACAAGCTAATAAGCATACATTGCATATATTTGACATATTCCTTTTTTTATTCTTTTTTCTAATAGGGTTCCTTAGTTTGTAATTTGGAATGAGATGAGAATGACAATAACAAGATATTAATAGGGTAATACCAAAAAGTATGTGTACTCGTTAGAATTTGAATAAGAGAGTATTACAAGATTTTCGTAACTCATTGGAAATCCTGAATGGCAAAAAAAATTGCAAACAAATAAATAAATTGTGGTATTGAAAAATTGGAGGAACCAAAAATTTATTAGCATCGTGGAGTATACATAATTACACGTATATGAGCTGATATTGTAGGCATAGTAGACTTTAATATAAGCCTTAGACTCACCTATTTAAATTAATGGGTTTTTTAAAAATTTTGAGTCTAACATATTTACTAAACGAGTTAGGCCAAGTCTGGCTTTAAGTAGACCGGGCCATAAATCCCTGATGAGCAGTCTAACCTTTTCTCACCGCTAAATGTAAGGATATATATATATATCCTTTTATTCTTCACTTGTATCTAAGAAAAACACATTTTCTAGCTTTTTGGCCAAGTTTTGCTCTATGTGCTTCCCGAGTAGAACAAAACATAGATGTTAGAACATGTAATGGATTGTGAAAATGAACTCTAAACTATATATTCAATGTGGGAAAACCCCATATATACAAAGTCACAGTATGACAGCTGTCAAAGCTAAATCTAATTAAGTATCCAGCTAAGCTATATTTACAAGAATAATCACTGCTGACTTTTCTATACAACGCGGCAGTATTATAATAAGCATATATACATTATAAATTGGCTATGACTATCTTAACAATAGACATCCAAAAACTACAGAGTACATGCTAGGAAGTTCTTTATGTACTAAATGAAAAGGTAATTGCCTTCGAATCACACTCTATTCATGATCTGAATAGCTTGACTTACTGCATACCCCCAAAATTTAGAAGACAATTGTAAGTGCTCTTGCTATTCCCAAAATGCACCGATGTTTTCTCTCCACACCTCCCATTTTGCCAGGGGTGTAGCAACACAACTGGTTTGACGTTTGTTCCTGCTAGAAGAACAATAGTGTCAGTCCCCTGAGCGATCTTTAAACTCAAGAGCTTGGTTGGTGTTTTCTTTCTTGTGCTTTGTAAAAGTGATGATCCGTTATGAGGAGTTCAGAGCTCCTTTTATACCTCCCCTTGACCTAAGGGAGTGAGGGCGATTACTTTGGGATTCTCAGGCATCTGTCACTGTGACTTGGTCCGCTTCCTCGAGAATCTCGGCCAGCAGATGGGACGTGGGGGGAAACTCAGTCAGCGGGCCACAGCTGCCCAGGTATCTCAGAATCAATCGTGGGGAGCTCACTTAGGATGCGTCCTTAGGGTTTCCCTCTGTTCCGCAATGTTCCTTCGGGTCCCATGACTTTGCCCACGTGACGAGCACGTGTGGAGTGCGGTGTTGCCACGTGTCCTAAGTAAAACAAGATGACGCTACACAGCCCCCCAAGCACGAGGCTCGAAGAGGCGAAGTGATTGAGTAGAATAAGATGGCGCTACACAGCCCCCCAAGCACGAGGCTCGGAGAGGCGAAGTGATTGAGTAGAATAAGATGGTGCTACACAGCCCCCCAAGCACGAGGCTCGGAGAGGCGAAGTGATTGAGCAGAATAAGATGGCGCTACACAGCCCCCCACCTAGCGTCGTGGGAGACCATAAGATTCCCCATGCCAGACTGAGCGCTCGTCATCCTCACGGCGAGAGGAAATTTTGGCTTTCAGTGAGAGTTGGCGGCCTGATGACCGCCCCTGTGATTGTCCCCAGCATAACGTCCTGGGGATGCATGTACCCTATCAGCAGACGACACTTAAGTTGAATCCAACGGTTGGTCAGAAATGACTGTTCAAACTGCAATCTGAACGGCCAAGGATCTTTCTGCTTTTTCCTATTTCAATGCAATCTCAGCCATCCAGAACTGAAAAGACAGCCACCTCGCACCGTTAGATTTTGCGTCTCTTCAGACCATGCGCATTTTTCGAGGCTCCCACACCTATAAACGTGGGTTGCTTGTCTCGTCTGGGGCATTCACTACTTCCTCGTTTCTACTGCTTCTGCTAACACGTCGGCGCATTCGCAACCTACTTCCTACTTAAAAACAGGTAACTTCCTAGTCCTTTCTCTTTTACGTTTATGCTCTTATCGGGAGAGAATGGTAGTGACAAGGGAATGCAACAGTGAGAATAATTCGGTCAGTATTCCCGCCTTGGAAGAGCGACGTAAGGTGTGGAATGATGTCATCCGGACCGCCACTAAGGCGGATGGGAAAATAGACTGGGTGATTATGGACCAACACTACTTCAGACATCCCCTCATCGCTGCTGAGGCTATCTCTGAGAGCGATGACGGTGTCGTCCCTCTCTTTTCAGAGTTGAGTGCTTCAAGTAGCAGTAGCCATGATAGTGATGTAGTTGTTCTATTTTCTTCAGGCCGCGGTGGGCAAGATGGGATCATGGCGGAGTCGAAAACGGGCGTCGGATGGGTGGATGAGACTGTGGCCGCCCAATCCTCCCTTTTCAACACCGCGAAGAGGATGGCCGAGTTCCGGGAGGCGCAGGCGGTATCATCCACGGGCGACGAAGCGGGCGTAGTCACGGAGCCCTGCATTCAAGGGGAAAAGGTTTACATGAGGCGACCGCGTGGGGTGCCAGACGAAGCGTTCTATATGTACGCCTACGCTATTACGGACCTGGGGGTGAGGATTCCCTTCACGCCCTTCGAGGCTGCGCTTCTGAAGGCGATAAACGTGGCGCCCTCCCAACTTCATCCCAGTGGCTTGGCTTACGTGAGGGGCTTCGAAGTATTGTGCCAAGGCTTGGGTCTGGCGCCCACTGTAGGCACCTTTCTTTCCTTCTACTGCACCAAAGGAGTGGGAAAAGGTATGTGGGTGTCCATCAACTCCCAGCAGGGGCGAGGCCTTTTTGCCCTCTTCGCCAACAACTACAAGAAATGGAAGAGGAAGTTCTTCAAGGTAAGGGGATTGGACGCCTCTATCCCTGCTTTCATGGACTAAGGCGGCGACGAGGGATTTCCTTTGTATTGGTCCGGCTTGCCCTTGTCGGTGTCTGGATATAACTACGACAAGCTGAGCGACACTGAGAAGGACGTGGTGGACTTTTTGGAACATATGGAGGTTCTAAGTGTGAGGGAACTCATCAATAAAGAGCACGACCCTATAGCTCTTGGGGAATACATAGGTAAAAATCGTGTCAACAACAGGCAACACCTTTCATATTTATGTTCAGCTGATACAACATTTATGATTTTTTTGTTTGTGTTCTTTTTGTAGATTCGATGGCCCCAAAATCAGCCGCGGAGAAAAAACTGGCCCTGGAGCGGTCGAAAAAGAAAAGAGCTGACAAGGGCGCCATTCGTGGGAAAAGCGATCTCGCTGGCTTGGTGACGCGGGACAAGCGCAAAACTGGGGAGCCTGGTGACACCGTTCCAGCAGGGGTGGCACAAGTCCTCGAGGCCGAGCCTATCCGAGCTGTGGCGGCCTCTGATGCCACAGGCTTGCCACTAAGGAAGAGGACTCGGACTGGGGAGGATTCTCCTAGTCAAGCCCAGACTTCTCAGGAGCTGAACATTGGTAAGCCTTGGCTATCTCGTCTGTCTAAACACTTATCGTTATTCGTAACCCGTTGTGATCTAACCTGTGTTATTCCGACCTGTTACAAATGCTCCCCCATCGTTATGGGACACTGACTTTAACTACGAGGGGTTTATGCAGGAGAACCTCAATTTCGAGCATGACAAGAAGAGATTAAAAACCATGGAATTCCCCCAGGTGCAGAAGATGATGGGTGTCCACCTGCTAAAGGGCGCTTTGCTGGGTCAAGTGTTGGCTGAGGCGTTTTCCAACCTGCAACATAGGGAGAAAACGCAGAGAGCCGAGCACAAGAAGGTGCAGACGCAGATACAAACCGCCCTCAACGCGTCCGAGGAGGAAAGGAAACTGGCAGAAGAGAAGCTCGCTTCCGTGCGCCGAGATCTGGAGGTGGCAGTGGCCGCCAAGATCAAAGCCGACAACGCGGCCAGGGCTCTGGCGGAGGAGAAAACCACACTGATTAAGGCACATCAAGCGGAGGTGGCAGACCTGAAGGCAAAGCTAGAGGCATCGGAAGAAGAGAGCGTCCTTGCCGAGGAGAAAGGCTTTGAGCGGGCGAGGGCCCAGGGTGCCTGTCTTCACCCCGACGCCTCCCTCGAGGAGATCGGACTCTTCCGGACTGTAGTGGATGGGAAGATTGTGGACGATGAGTAGCCTTAGATTGTTTACTTTGCCATAGGTCGTCTGTTTGGGCCACGGAATGCCGAGTTTTGTTTTTGTGACGAATACTATCCTGTAATATTCTGCGACGTTATCTATGTTTTTTGTCATATTCTGGTCATATTCTGATAATGTTTCCTTTATGTTTTTATATTTAACCTTTGTGCTTGTTGTTTGAATTTTCCGCACGCTTCCTACAGACTACATTTTCTTACTTGACGTGATTGATTACTTTTAGCACGGTGCGCGATTGCTATCCTTCCTCTCGTACTTTTTAATCCTGTTTTAGGTTGTACAAATGTATTGACATGTTGTAAGTCATGCCCTTATTTTTGGCGAAACGTCAACGTACAGAACCGTAGCAACGTCATAATACGAATCTGTTTAGGTTCACTCAGAACGCGCTGCAAGTTTCAAACGGTTGTGAAAGAATGAACACTAAACAATGGGATCACGTCACCACAATAGGTCTTAGCGCCTTAAACAGGTAGGTCTTAATGCCACATGGGTCTTACCGCCTTAAAACAATAGGTTTTAGCGCCACATGGGTCTTATCGCCTTTAAACAGTAGGTCTTAGCGCCACATGGGTCTTATCGCCTTAAAACAATAGGTCTTAGCGCCACAGGGGTCTTATCGCCTTTAAACAATAGGCCTTAGCTCCACAGGGGTCTTATCGCCTTCAAACAATAACGAGAACGACATCGTATGCAGGGCTGCTTAATGTAGAACTGAGGCACCTCGTTAAAAACCCCTGCCCTGCAGGGGAAAAGAATGCCGCCCCAGAACTTTATTAGAAAATAATGTGACGTTACAAAGTAGTCATGCGGGAACTCGCCCGACTTTGCAAATGTACTAAAACGAATTACAAATTAATCAAAAAAGTAAACTAACTGTAATAGTGCCTAAGATGAACGGCGTTCCATGTTCTCGGAACTGCACTTCCTGACAATTCCTCCAGCTTATAGGCGCCCCTCCCAGTTTGGAAGTAGCTTTCCCATCCTAGTTGGCGCCACAACTTTCCTTAGGACCAGATTGCCTTCTTTCATATCCATGGGGACCACCTTCAAATTGTACTTCCGGGCGGCCCTCTGCTTTGCAGCGAACTCCTGGATGTGGGCGACCTCCCTTACCTCATCTAGCATATCCAAGTCGCATGCTTGACCAATTTCGTTATCTTCAAAAACAAACATTGTTAGTTGAAAGATCTCTGAAATAAACATTGTTAGTTGAAAGGTCTCCTTCAGAAACAAACATTGTTAGTTGAAAGGCTCTTTGTTAATAAATTATATTAGCATGCATATAATAGGCGTCTTCCCAGGGAGAGGCTCACGCCAAAAATCCTCGTCCTTACCTTCTGCATTAAAATTTTCCATGCGCCATGTGGGCGTGTCTACTTCCACAGGCAGCATTGCCTCCGCCCCGTACACCATTCTGAACGACGTCTCCTTTAAGGATGAGTGGGGTGTCATGTGATACGACCATAGTACCTGAACACTCAGTAGTTATGTGAGCAATGCAAAATATTTTACAGAATTATGTGGGACACATCATATGGTGATAATAGAGCAAATAAAATGGCAATTGCAAGAGGATGTCAGGATGTATTTAATTGAACTGGGTGTACCTCATATAGTCGCTCTGACCAAAGACCTTTGGCGTCGTCTAGATTTTTCTTGAGCCCGTTTAAAATTACCTTGTTGGCGGACTCGGCCTGTCCATTTGCCTGAGGGTGAGTGACAGACACGAATTTTGTTTGGATCCCAAGATTGCTGCAGAAGTCTCTGACCGTCTTGCTGGCAAACTGTGTCCCGTTGTCGGACACTATGCATCTAGGCAAACCGATACGGCATATGATCTTCTTCCAATAAAAACGCCTGACTCTCTCGGCGGTGATCTTCACTACTGGCTCAGCCTCTATCCATTTGGTAAAGTAATCAACCCCAACAATCAATAATTTTAGCTAACCTGGCGCTAAGGGAAAAGGGCCCAAAATATCTACGCCTCATTGGCAGAACGGCCATGGCGAGGTGACGGAATGCAGAACTTCGGCCGGCGCGTGAAGGAAAGAGGCAAACTTCTGACATTTGTCACACTTCTTGACATACTCGGCGCAATCTTTGAGCAGGGTGGGCCAGTAGTATCCAGCCCGGACGATCTTGTTGGCGAGTGCCCTGCCGCCGATATGGCTCCCGCACACGCCCTCATGGACCTCCAAGAGCACCAACTGCGTTTCACTTTCGGCCAAACACCGCAACATCGGCGTCGCCATTCCCATCTTATACAACTTTCCTGCTTGCATGGTATACCTTGCACATTGTCTCCTCATTTTCTGCTCCTCCTTGTCTGAAGCAGGCGACCAGTTACCTTCCAAATATCTCACGATCGGCGTCATCCATCCTTCACCCTCAACCTAGATAGCGCCTACTATCATTGCTTCCGTGCTGGGAGCCGTCAATGTTTCCTGAATCACCGTCCTGTTATGCCCTGGTCTTTTGGTGCTGGCCAATTTCGAAAGGATGTCGGCACGGGAGTTTTGTTCGCGTGGAACATAGGTCGCCTCGAAAAATGCAAAGTTCTGAGCTAACTCTTGTACCTTCTTTAAATATTTCATCAACTGTCCGTCCTTTGCTTTATATTCTCCGGCAATCTGACTGGTCATCAGCTGCGAGTCACTTCGTGCCCTGAGATTCATCGCACCCATCTCCCGAGCCAGTAACATTCCAGCTATAAGGGCCTCATATTCGGCCTGGTTATTGCTCGCCTTCCATTCGAACCTTAGGGACTGCTCGATCAAGATGTCGCCTGGACCTTCCAGTATGATCCCTGCACTGCTCCCCTTCAGGTTGGAGGCCCCGTCAACTAATAGGATCCATACGAATGGTGACTGGGCCTCGACGGGCGAACGTAACTCCACCAAGAAATCTGCCAATACCTGTGACTTGATACTGCCTTTGGGGACGAACTGAATGTCGTATTCAGACAGTTCCACGAACCACGACAACATTCGCCCTGCCAAATCTAGTTTTTTCAAGACTTGCCGAACTGGGTGGTTAGTCTTCACCACGATCCGATGACCTTGGAAGTAGGGACGCAGCTTCCTCGCTGTGGTTACCAGCGCTAGAACCAACTTCTCAATTTTCTGATAGCGTAACTCCGCGCCCTTAAACACCCTATTGACGAAGTATACCGACTTCTCGCCATCCTCCTTCTCTTGGACAAGAACTGAACTCAGAGCGTGCTCGGTCACCGATAAGTACAAGTAGAGTATGGCGCCTTTGTCCGGGCGAGTCAGAATCGGAGGAGTGGCCAGGAAAGACTTAATTTTTATGAAGGCGTCCTCGCACTCCGCTGTCCATTCGAATCTCTCCCCCTTCCTGAGCATCGTAAAAAAATGAAAAGCTTTGTCTCCTGCACACGATAAAAAATGAGATAACGCCGCCAGGCACCCTGTGAGCTGCTGAACCTCCTTGACAGAAGTGGGGCTCCTCATGTCGATAATAGCCTGACATTTATCCGGGTTGGCCTCTATCCCTCTCTTTGCCAACATATACCCCAAAACCTTTCCCGCCTGCACCCCAAATGAGCATTTGGAGGGGTTTAGACGCATGTTATACTTCCTTACACATCCTAGAATTTCCTCGAGGTCCCGGCAATGACTTCCCTCCTCTGTAGTCTTCACGACCATATCATCAATATATACCTCCAGGTTTCGCCCAATCTGGTCGGAGAAGACCTTGTCCATCAACCTCTGGTAGGTGGCGCCGGCGTTCTTTAACCCAAATGGCATCACTTCATAAAAATAATTGGCCGCGTTAGTCATGAATGCGGTTCTGGGGGCATCAAAGGGGTCCATACGGATTTGGTTGTATCCTAAATACGCATTCATGAAGCTCAGCGTCCTGTATCCAGAAGTACCATCTATGAGCCTGTCATTGGAGGGGAGAGGGTATGGATCCTTCGGGCACGCTATATTCAAATCTATGAAGTCCACACACATCCTCCACTTACCCGAACTTTTCTTCACCAACACCACGTTAGCCAACTAGGTCGGGTACTTAATCTCACTGATAAACTTTGCCGCATTCAACTTCTTGAACTCTTCATCAACTGCTTTCCGCCTCTCTTCTCCCATCTTTCTTTTCCTCTGAACGATGGGTTTTGCTTTTGGGTCCAACGCTAAACGATGACATACCACATCCACATCAATGTCGGGCATGTCAGACGGGCTCCATGCAAACAAATCCAAATTCCTTCTCAGAACACGAACGATTTCCTTTTCTTCCTCCTCCGTCAAAGTCGTGCCGACCTTAGTTGTTTGAGAGGTCTGCGGGCCGATCTGTACCTCCCTAAGGTCTTCTATGGGGGTCATCCTTTCTTCGACGTACTCCTCTCGCGGATCCAAATCTACAAAGTTGACGTCCTGGGCGTTTGAGGGGTTAGGATCCCGCCCAGACACTGAATGGTCTCGCCTCCGAACTTTGAGACTGTCCTGATAGCATTTCCTTGCCGTCCACTGATCTCCTTTGATCACTCCCACCTTGCCGTTGGGCAGCGGGTACTTCATAGTAAGATGGAGCGTTGATAATGTCGCTGCCAACTGGTTGAGTGAAGGACGCCCTATGATTATGTTGTAGGAAGTGGGCGCACTGACCACCAGGTATCTGACTGAAATGGACCTGGCGCTTTCCTCCTCGCCGAACACTGTCCTCATGGTAACATATCCCCGAACCTGTACCTGCTCTCCTACGAATCCGACTAGGGTTCCCTTGAACGGCTGCAATAAGTCCTCGCCCAAGTTCAACTTCTCGAAGGCCTCATAATATAATGTCTGCCGAGCTTCCTGGATCTATCAACACCCTTCTTACCACACAGTTCAAAAGTTGTAAGCTGATCACCAAAAGGTCATCCTCGTGGGGGAGGATCCCTGCAGAATCCTTACTGGAGAAGGTGAGCTCAGGATCAACCTCTGGGATGGGCACCTCCACGCCCCCGAAACTGTCGATGTGCATCACGTGACGAGCGTACCTTTTCTTGGACGAGTTGGTCTCGCCGCCTCCGACAAATCCTCTTGCGATAGTGTTGATGGTTACGCGGGTGTGCGGATTGCTGTTACCTCTGCATGATTCGGGGTTCTCGCCACCCCTTGGTGGCTGGTTCCCTTTCTGATTGGAACCTTGTCCTCCTCTTATTTAGCCCTTCAAATGTCCTTCTTGTATCAATTTCTCGATCTCCCTTCTCAAAACTCTACAGTCGTCGGTGTGATGTCCTTTCACCTTGTGGTACTTGCACCACTTCTCTGGGTCATTTCCCATCACTTCGAACCTCGACGCCGGTGGATGAGGAACTAGCCCCGTATGAAGTACTTCCTGCAAAATGCGCTCTCTTCTTTGGTTCAGGAGCGTGAAGTTCTCTAGCGGTCTCCTTGCAGGGGACTTGAAAGACCCTCGCATTGGTTGAAGATAGTTGTTCTTTCTGGGGCTGTGAAATTCATTTCCCCCAGAACTTCTTTCTCTAGCATCTCGGGCCTTTTTCTCTGCATTGCTCTCTTCACCCTTAATGTAGCATTTCGCCCACGCCAGGATTTCCTCCATGGAATCCGCTGGTTTTTGGGCCAGGGACTCGTTGAACTGGCCGACTTTCAACCCGTTCTGGAAGGCGCCGACAAAGATCTCTTGGTTGGGGTTGGTGACCTTGATTGTGGCTTCATTGAACCTGGCGAGGTACTCTCTTAATGACTCTTGATGTCCTTGCCGGACGTTGAACAGGCTGGTGGTTGGGACCTTTCGGTGCTTACTTGTTGTGAACTGGTGTACCATCCGCCTGGCGAAATCATGATAGTTGGTTATGGAAAATCGGGGCACACCCATATACCACCTGAGGGCCGCCTCCTTGAGGGTTCCCGCGAGCAGCTTGCATTTCAAGGAGTCTGCCGCTCCTATAATTGCCATATGGGTGTTGAACGCCGTGAGATGTTCGGTGGGATCTGACTTCCCATCGAATGAAGCGAGATGTGGGGGTTTGAAATTCTCCGGAATAGGCGCGTTCCAAATCTCGGCGGATAAAGGCTGGGGGGGTCCTCTAATTCTGGACCCTCCTGGTCGTCCTATTGCTCCGGATGTTGTTGTTACTGAAGAGTTTGGACGGAGGCCTGAAGTGCCTCGTTCTGTCGACGCAACTCCTCTAGCTGAAGCTGCATAGCGGCAACGGCGTCTGGATAGACGGCGTTGCTTTGGGATCCGATCATTATGAATTGGACGGTTTGGCTTATCTGAATGTTTGGGTAGGAAAACTGAGGCCTGGGAACGTTTTACCGGGCCCCACGGTGGGCGCCAACTGTTCCTGCTAGAAGAACAATAGTATCAGTCCCCTGAGCGATCTTTAAACTCAAGAGCTTGGTTGGTGTTTTCTTTCTTGTGCTTTGTAAAAGTGATGATCTGTTATGAGCTGTTCAGAGCTCCTTTTATACCTCCCCTTGACCTAAGGGAATGAGGGCGATTACTTTGGGATTCTCAGGCATCTGGCACTGTGACTTGGTCCGCTTCCCCGAGAATCTCGGCCAGCAGATGGGACGTGGGGGGAAACTCAGTCAGCGGGTCACAGCTGCCCAGGTATCTCGGAATCAATCGTGGGGAGCTCACTTAGGATGCGTCCTTAGGGTTTCCCTATGTTCTGCAATGTTCCTTCGGGTCCCATGACTTCCCCCACGTGGCGAGCATGTGTGGAGTGCGGTGAAGCTTGCTAGGGGAGGTTGCCACGTGTCCTGAGTAAAACAAGATGACGCTACAACGTTGAATACCTTTTGCAGCTTAGAAGGGAGCAATGGACATTAATGCTTCATATTCTTCATTGTTGAAACAAGCAAAACGACCTCTCTTCACTGATGATTTCACCTTGCAATTGGAAAAACCATACAATTCACATTGTAGAGTTGAAACATGCACACGACCTAGTCTTTAGAAATGCATTTTCAAATCATTCCATGCAGCAACTGCAAGATCAAAGTAGGCTAATCTTTGATGATACTTGGTAACTAGCTAGTGAAAGTATTTGGTCTTGCTCCAATGCAAGATTGAAGACCACACTTTGCTTGGGGAATTTTTGTCCCAAGGTACAAAAACACATCAAAGATAGAAGTGTTTGGAAAACAGAAGAAGGATTTTCTCACATCGCCACTCACGAAGCACACTAAGAGCACCCACATCCATGTCACTCATATGGATGGTATAAATGAGTCTCACATAATACATTATAGGGTTTTACTAACAAGTGCCTTTAGGGATTTGTTAAGGATTCTAAAATAAAATAATTGGTAAGTTTTATGTAAAAAAAATTACTTTTTCAAGTTTCAATGTATTGAATGCATCAATCTCAAGACAAAATTTCTTCTTTAGGCTTCTTAACAAGTGTCTTAAGGACACTTGTTAGCATTTCCCTAAACATTATATTACTTCACACTTTCTAATTATTTAAACCACTCAACTACATTTTCTAAATATTCATATCACTCTTTCAAAACTTTAAAATGAGTCTCATTAATCTTTCACCTATTAATAAAATAATGTGATAATAATCATTTTCACCTATCAATTGAAAAAAAAATCAAAAGTCAACAAATGTAAGTTAAAATGAGTTGCGTGCAAAGAAACTTTGGTGAGTTTGGATTAGGGCTGGACATAATCTAGCAAACCGGCCCAATCCGGCCGAACCGTCTGGCCCGTTTGACAGCGGGTCGGATCAATCGGTTCAAGCGGGTCTAGCGGGTTGAGAGAGTTGGGTTTGGTTGGATAGTGTTGGTCGGTTTCGGTTGGGCCAATCCAGCCCAACGAAAACCACACCCGACCGCCTTGTTACTACTTACAGGCTTCTATTATGCTTCTGGATAAGGCCCATAATCAATCCAACTATCCAAGCCCGTATTTCACTTCAACATGTGACAACACACCATAGAAACCCTAGCCGCCAATCCAAATGGTTTCATTCTCTCTCTGCTTCAGTTTTTCCTCTCCAGACTCAACAACTTGAGTTCCAAAATCTTCAACTTCATCCCTGACCTTGTTTTGCATCTGAATCTACACCTAAACTGTTCTCACACGTCTTTCATCCTTCTTTTGCATTAGAATCTACACCTAAATAGTTCTTAATCAATAGATCTCAAAATCTCCCTCTTCACCATTCTTTTGTTTTGCATCTGAAAATTGAATTTGAAATCCAGTAAAATGAAAACATAAGCATGTATATAAATGATTTTCCAGTTTGACATACAAAAACTACCATCTTTATGTCATATTGCAGTCTGAATTTCACGTGTTGTGTTCAAAAGACCACCACAATCAACAATTTTTTTTTTGCCAAATCGTGAATCTTCTTAAGCAATTTTTTTTGGGGTCAAACTGTGACAAACCACCCGCGTATCCGACTTACCGCTTCAACCGAAAGCCAATGTTATAGGTGGGCGAAAATGGGTGGGATGTTCTTAACCGTGGTTTGCTGCGGATTGGGATTTTTCACCCGAAAACCGCCCGCATCCGACCGATGTCTAGCCCTAGTTTGGATACTCTCTTTCCATGCCAAACATACAAGACACCCTGACAAAAAATTTTGGGCTTTGTGAAGACACTCTCATTTGTCAGCCAATATTTATGCTCTAAGATCGTCAAAACTCTCAAAAGCTATGTCGCCCTACACGAGGCACATCATAGTCACCAGAAAGCTCAAAAGTTACGTCAGATAGTGCTAGGCGGATGGAAGCACACATAGGCGCACATCGGACCAAGTATTTGAGCCTATAAAATATACTCCCTCCGGTCCTATATATAAGAAAATTTTCGAAAAAACTTTTTAGTCTTATTTATAAGAAAATGTCACAACTTTTAAGTTGTAGTTATTGTTTAAAAAACTTTTCTACCCCTAATTTAATGTTTGTCTTTTTAATATTCGTGAATGTATTTAATTCTTCACAAATTTTTATGAGGGTATAGTTGTAAAAATATTAAAAAATTTATATTTAATGATTGTATTGGTTTTGATGTTTTTTTGTTTTTCTTCTTATAATAAGGATCGGAGGGAGTAAATTTTATCTACAAAGCCTCCATGTAAATATAAAAAGGTGTATCAATTCAATGTAAATTATTCTAATTGTATATAATATAGATAGATATATATATAGAAAAGGTGTACGAATTCCAATTAAATTTTGTATTTTAAATATTCACAAATAGTTTAAGGATATAAGATTTTTTTTATAATTTATTAAATTTGTCCAAAAAACTAATTGAACTATTAATACAATAGCATTGGGTCTACCATTTTCTCAAAACAATATTTATTTTGTAGATTATACTAATTATTTAACCGAAGATTATACATGCATTTTTTTTTTTTACATATTTTAGTGTTTTCTTTTATGATATCTCCGTCTTAATGTGACGTTGTTTTGTTTATTGTTGTTGTGCAACATTGTTTTGCTTTTCCGTCTTGTTACGGTATTTATTCAATTAAAATTGTTAGATCAACTTAATCAAGTTTAGATTCATCTAGTCTAGATTCGATCAATGACTTTGATGTCGTCAACATTATAGATAGAGAATATAGATACATGAGTATTCCATAAAAAATATTTAATGGAAGAAAAAAGAAGTTGTTAATGATAAAAATAGTTTTTTAAAATATTATAAGGAGAAAAAGCATATATTCTTTATGAGAAAAATACTCCCTCCGTCCCAAATTGTATGACGTTTTGAGCATTTCACACGTATTAAGAAATATAATTAATTTTTTGTGGGAAAGAGATATTATGAGTTGTTTTACAAAATTGTCCTTAATAAATGGTATGGGAAAGATAAATTAAAGAATTGAAAGAAGAGAGAGTAATAAATAGTTAAGGATATAATAGGAAAAGTAACATTAATGTTTCATTGGTATTGTAAAACGACATATAATTTGAGACAAATATTTTTTCCAAAGCGACATACAATTTGGGAGGGAGGGAGTAACATTTTTTTAACGAACATATGCATCAACTTCTGGAACCGCATAACCAAAGGCAAACGGACAAAGAAATTTTGATATCCGATTCACATCTCAAACAAACAAAAACCATTCTGATTTCATCACATCTTCTCGCCATTCCATATAGTATGTATGTATGCATCATCTCTCTTCTAATTCTTCTTCCTTTTCATGGATCAATCAATGCTTCTTCTTCTTGTTTTTATTTTTTTGTTAAATTTGAATCTTTTGGAAAATTTATGAAATGGGTTTTTCTTTTTTCTCAATTTCAGTTACTGGGTTGGTCCTAAAAAGAGAAATTGGTAACCTTAAAATCTTGTTTATGTCTATCATCTGATCTGTTTCATGTTTTTTCCTGATGTCAGTTGGAGTTCTGTTTTTTTAAGAAAGGAAGTTGTGATGATCTCATAGAATTTTGAACTCTGCATAGTTGGAAGAAAATTATTTTAGCGTACACGAAAATAAATTAAGCATAACAGAGCTGAACATGTTGTGTTGATGTGTGGTAAAACTAAACAGGATATGATTAGAAATGACAGTATTAGAAAGAATCGGGGTATCACTTATAGTAGAAAATACGGTGGAAACTAGACTTAGGTGGTTTGGGCATGGTTAGAGATGACATGTGGATTCTGTATTAAGGAGAGTAGATCGGATGGAGGGGATCAATTCACTAGAGGGAGAGGAAGACCTGAAAAAAATATAAGAGAAACTATTACGAAAAGTCTAGAGATTAATGAGTTGGATAGAGATATGGTATTTGATTGAACATAACGGCATCGTTTGTTCTATGTAGCCAACCCCAGTTAGTGGGATAAGACTTGGTTGTTTTTGTTGTATGATATTATTATTTTTAGATTATATCTCACATTGCCTTCAATGAATCATGCCTTTATTAGTTATAAAGTCAGCTAGTCTATCATGAAAGTTGTTAATTTATAATGTTCATTAATTTCATATTCTTAAATTTGTATGCTACTAGGAGCAAGAAAAGTAATATTTGGATATTTGAATTTTAGCGGCTCGTATTGTATGTAGTGCCAACACTTAGGATTAAAAAGCGTGTCAGTGTCCACACTGCCACATGTGGTTATAGAGTCAGTACCGTGTTCGTGTCTATGTTTGTGCTTTGTACAAATTTAATCCTTGCTAAGGGATTCTGATTACCTGTATGGTTTTGACATTGTTATGTTTAGCTAAAGTGTAAAAATGGAGGGGACTGTCTTCGCTCCTGCACTGGAAGAACTCCAACATGTAAAGTCTGAGCAAGGAGAAATTCTGACCAAACATTTCTTGGATTCATGCAGACACATATTGCCTGTTATAGGTGCATTCTCATGGTTCCTTTTAGACATTTTCCAATTTGTTTCCTCTTTTTTGTTTGTTTTTTTGTTCCACAAAGGGAAAATTCCAATTATTCTTGTGTTTAGTGATATTATATTTGCTAGATCTTAATGAATTGTTCACTCTTGATCGCCTACTCATCTATGAACGGTGGACGCCTCTGGGATTAGTTGTGTCTCCATGTCTGGCACATGTCGGTGTTCAACACCCCGTACGACACGTGTCTTAAAACTCATATAGGCGTCCAAAGAAATGTTTTTTCTCTGTCGACACACCTTAGACACTCTTCGGACAGATCTCAGTCACATTTACAGGGGTTAAAGATGTGTCGAAACAATGATGATCTATGAGAGGGCTAAAGACATTAAATCTACATATATCACTTTAGCTTTTTGGTAGTAGAGAGACGAATGAAGATGAAAGACTATCATATTTTGTTCTATAACTTTTTTTTTGTAATGAAACAAATTGCTCAATTTAGATGTGAACATATATATTTTGACTATCAATTTAAATCTTTTATAAATAACATTCATATTTTATTTAAGTATAATACATAAACAGATATATATGTATTGTTGTCAGTGTCTTATGTATTTAAGTATAATAAATAAACAGATATGTATGCATTGATGTCAGTATCTTATGTTTTAGATATTAGTAGTATTGACGTGTCTATATCGTGTCATAGTATTCATCATCACTAAGATATATTTTTCGTCACAAAAATGACTTTTAATGTATATATCGTGGTAACTTAGGTATCTCTATTTTCCACTTATAAGGATTTAGTTCATTATCAAGAGAAAAGATGTACGTAACAGGATGATTGGTAGTAGTTTTAGAGCAGAAACTTGTCTATGCCTTATAGTACTCTATTAGTAGCCATGATTAATAGTTCATTAGTTTCAAATGTATGATACGAATACTTGTACTATGGTCAGAAGAAGTGAAGAACTGATGTATTTTTTTTTATGACAGATAAGTTTGGAGCTGCTATGACCCTTGTTAAATCTGACATAGGTGGTAATATAACGGTATGTTTCTGTCAATTGTTCTTTCTGACTCATATTTGGATGTATGTGTCATCATATCATATGCTGTCTAGCAGCTTTGGATGTATTCTTCTTTGTCTGTATCGTGCTACTGAGTGGCGATTCATTCTGTGTTCTGTTTGTGAGTTTTTATCTGGTTTGCATAAAAGCTCTGTTTGGGTAAACAGCTTAATATGAGTGCTTATTCATATAAGTGCTTATGTATTAGCTATTTCTATAACTAAAGTTCAAATAAAGTCAAATTATTTTCATATAAGCTATCCTGTTTAGTTTATGGAAATAAGCTGAGAACAACTTATGGACATGTCATAAGTTGTTTCCGTAAGCTCTCTCAAACAGTCTTGCAAGTTCTTATGCTAGTAGATAAACTCAAATATGTCAAACAAAAGAGGCCCTTATGATTTAACTTTTCTTACAATTATTTGTATGTACATGTACCAAAAGTATACAATCTCACTCTATACCATATTGATTTTCATGGCAGAGATTGGAAACTTTATATTCATCCAATCCTTCAAGATTTAATATTCTGTACAGCTTGGTACAAGTAGAGATTGAAAGTAAAACTGCTAAATCATCATCCAGTTGTACCAATGGACTTCTTTGGCTAACAAGGTAATTAATGAATACAATGCAGTTTTCATTTAACTTTTGTTTCATGTTTGTATGACATTCTCAAATCTGTTATCTAGAGAACATTTTTCGATAAGAAATTAAGAATATTAACATTTGTATGCATAATCTATGCATGCCTAGATATTAAACATGGAAACTTAACATTATAAATATGTCATGAATCAACTCAAGTGTGAAACTGGAAAGACCAAGCCTGAACTTGTTTCATGTTTACTTCAAATAAATGGTTAACTAGTGTTATGGACAGAATCCTTCACATTGCACAATTTCTGAGTAAATAGACGTAAAATACAATATATGGAATGCAAATTCAATGAGATTGAAAAGACGCACATAAGTCCTAGCTTGTGGTGAAAATTGGAGATCATATCATACCACAAGTCACATGATTTAAGTATTTTGAATTTATCATGAAAGTGACAAAAAATTGAGGGAGATGCAAATTACATGATTCAAGCTAGTAAATGTACTTATTCAGAACTTGGCTTTTGACTCTTGACACAATACAATGATGTTTGAACTTGTCACGGTTCCAATAGTCAACTTATCTTCCTCAAGGTGTTGAGGCATTTGTATCATATTCTTAATTCTTATTTGGTGGTCAGAGACCTTAGCTTATTATTATTATTGTTATTGTTATTGACAAGACCTTAGCTTATTATTAGTTGCTATTAATCGTTCACGCAATATTATTTATGGTAATTTAATTTTCCCTGCCTGAAAATCTTCAGAGCAATGGATTTCTTGGTGGCTTTGTTCCAAAATTTGATTGAGCATGATGATTGGCCAATGTCACAAGCATGTACAGATGCATACAACAAAACTCTGAAGAAGTGGCATGGCTGGCTTGCTAGTTCAAGCTTCACTGTAATGTTCTTTTCATACTCTGCTCTTGTAATTCTCAAACTTGATAAAAACAGAATTTATTTGGGCTTTAATGTTTAATCTTACTTCACATTGGCCGGCCTAGATCTCTTGAATGTTCCTATGAAATGCATTGAGTTGCATATTGTGCTGCTGCCATTTTTCTACAATGTTTGCCGCTTATTGTGTGAATGCTACATTTTTCTATGAAATTTGCATTTAATTATTCAAATTCTAACAGTATTTGGTCCTGTTTGAAATTTTGAATAAAAAACTTAATTAAGCACTATGAGCATAAACATTTTATTCGTGCTTATGCATGAGCTATTTTTATAACAAAAGATAAAGTTAAACTGTTTTCATATTAAGCTATAAGTTGTTTACATAGGTTATGCTAGTGAGCTTGTAGACATAGGCTAAAAACAGCTTATATACATGCCATAAGCTCTTCCAAACAATCTCACAAGTGCTTATGTCAGTAGATAAGCTCAAATAAGCTATTCCAAATAGACCATCATAATTTGCTATAATAAGCTCAAACAAGTGCTTATATCAGAGTTCCAGAATAGATTTGAGTTAGAAAACATTTAAGTATTGACTAAAATAAAGCGACATATTTATCTTGTAATTTTTACATAGTAGTCTATTCATTTTAGATCAAACACTCAAATACCATGCAGTTTTCCCTTGTCTCTCCGTCGCAGTCAATGTTCCCTTTTTTTGTGCTTTTTGGTTATTTGTTTTCCATCAAAGATGGTTAGAGTGTATGGAACTGAATATGCATTTGGGATGTGTTGAATGTTTAACTTATAGGTAGTCATGAAGCTTGCTCCAGACAGGAAGAAGTTCATGGAGGTGATAGGAGGCACTGGTGATATCAATGCTGACATAGAGAAATTTTGTACAATTTTCTCTCCTCTCCTTGAACAGAATCACAAATTTCTGGTAAGATATCTCTAGTAATTTCGGGTCTTATTGATGATCACTAATGGCATGGATGTGAATGATTGTTAATGGTATGGACAATGTTAATGTGTGACATCAAATCAATACACAAATTATTTAAAAAATTACTCTAAAATTTTAGAAAATATACAGGTGAGTAAATCGTATATCGACAATGTTAGGGCTCATTTACTTTCTAATGGCATTTTCAATTTTTACTTTGTATGTGGGTGACTGGAATGACAATTGCTTATGAGTTTTTCTTTTGTATTATGATAGAGAGAAAATGGCAGCTAGCAGAAGAGAATGCATTTCTGGAAACCCTGAAAACAATATTTTGAAAATTTTCAATCCATGTTGCATATGCATTTTCAAATTGTTTTTAGGGTTTCCATAATACCTTCCCGAATGTTAGAACTAAACGAGCCCTTAATATGTGACAATGACGTCAAATCAATAAACAAGTTAATAGAAAGATGTTGGTTGTATCTCAGAAAGAGTTTCTTGAAAACTTACTAAACTTACTCTTTTGGCGCAGGCGCGTTTTAAGTTGGATGATATGAAGGCATCATGAATCACAGATTCATGCATGGTCGGAAAGACCTAATGAGTGGTTCTTGCATGGAATCATGGTCAGAAGTTCCCGATGAGAGACTCTTGCATGCTCACTCTTATCTCTTATTGCGTCTATTATATCCATGTTTTCACCTTTGGCATCTAATTTTACTCTTTACAACTTTATTCTGTCATATTTGTTACTATCAAGTAGTTTACTGTGAAGCTAAGGCTACCAGAAGTTCCATTAACCTGTTTTCTGCTATACCTTATAAAATCTTGGTAATGGAATAGTTTAATCCAGCTAGAGTTACTGGTTCAACTTTGTCTCATTGTACGTCTATTTAAATCAATCTAATCTAGCCTTTAAATCAATATTAACAACTATGACCTAAATTAATCTTAATTCAAATTTAAATTAAAAATAAAGTAATAGAATTTCGTTCATAATTTCATACTTAACTTTTCGCCGCAATTATGGTCTTCATTTGAGAAAAACGAACAACTGGATAGAGATGTATGAATAACGGGTAGGCAGGATTGTGTGTGTCGTTTACTTTGTCTTGATAAAGACGGTCCATAAAATATAAGATTGAGTTGATATCAAGTCACCAATAGTAACACATCTTTATAAACATAATAAGACATAACAATATAAATATATGTTTACAAATATATTTGACATAACTATTTACAAAACAAACAAAAAAATCATCAAATATTGATACAAAACTTATCCAAATACGTTACGAAATTTCATATCATTTATATATAAAAAATTACATAGGAATGAAATGCAAGCGGGCAACAAGTTGCGCCGCTGACTCTTTATGGATAGCAAAACTAATTCTCTTAAAAATAGCATCCTTAGACCTAGGACACATTAATACTGTGCATGACCCTTTGAACTCTTTGTAGAAAATCCAGAGCCTCTATGCTAGGAAGCAAAAATGTCAAACGCAAATGGTATATAAACATGTTGATTCTTAGAACAAGCTTTCCAATGTTTGACCACTTTGTTTGAAGCTACTTGTCTCATAGTACAAACCTCGGTACTCAATTCCACAAGTAGAGAAACCTCATTCAAATCCACCCCATGTCCCCATGCATGTTTCCTTTTTACCCATTCCTACACCGGAACATTTGTTGGTCTAAGTGACGATCTTTCCTCTTGTGGATCTGTCAAGAAATTCGCAGGCGTCTCTTTCTTCACAAACACTCTCGTTCGCCTAAATATAGCAAAAAGGAAACCCCTAACAAAGTCATGCATATATTTGTAGTCGATAAGCTCCCTACGATGATATGCGAGCTCCCCAAAGGTATCCAAGTATGCCTTACGACAAACAAGGAAAACATCATCAATAGGAAATAAAATAATCATGAGGCGATACATGAGAATAATATAATACTCTCCTAGTGACATTTTGTCCTAACCTATCAATAGGTATAACTAAAAGTAAATCTTGAGCATGTGTTGCTTGCAAACACCAAAAAACTGCATTCTATCTTGCGGTCATGTCAAACTCTATTTCCATGCCCTAAACACTTTGAGTAAAAAGGACACTCATCAAAACATGTCGAGCTTTAGGGGAGACAATGTCTTTGCTATTAAAACTGCTAAAATTAGAAGTCGAATCGTACCACGAAGGCTATCCTGGCCACTGTAATAACTAGAGTTAATACCACATATCCCAATGTCTCTCAATATATAATCTTGCAATACCCAAGATTGAGCCTTAGAAGCCACCAAAGCGTAAAAGGATGCCTCTACTGCCAAGTACAAAGACACCCCATCAACCTCAATAGATAAAGAAGCCACCCTCCATTGAGGGTCCTCGAAGAAAAGGACCTGACCAACCACAATATCTTCAACCTCCCCTTGCAACCCTTTATCAAACAAAAGAGTTGCATCCTTCATGTAAATTGATTGACAGGTCCTAAAGCCAAAAAAAATAGCTTGGTGATACCCATGCATGATCAAAGTATAATAAGCTCACTTTGTGGATATTTTAATTATGGAAGAAGATGCATTAACTCAACAACCCCAATAACTCTCTTTATGGACGAGCACTCGATAAAACCTTTATCTCAACTAACCGCCCCTCTGAGAATTTTCACCCTTAAGATTGGCCTCCCAATGTCCGAAGGGAACAACCTCCCACGATGATTACATCCATCACACGAAGGCCAAAATTGTTTTGAGAAAACTACTTCAGCCCTATAATAACATTGTACAATGCAACAACTATGTTTTTTAATACAGGCTAGTCTCGAAATTTCAAGGGCATTAAACTAGTGGCGGAGCCAGGAATTTTAACCGCAAATTCACATTACGACAGAATTTATAAATAGTCATAAATCGAATAGTGTGTTAAATAAGAGAGATTAAACATGACCTGCCGATAGTGTGCTAACTAAAATTAGGAGGTAAATGCCCTTTTCGATACCTCTTTGCGGTGAATGTTCGAATAATATCAACATCATTAAGTGACTTGAATATCTCCCGCTCGGTGTAACATATCATCAAGTCATTGAGCCACACATCATTGATCTTGTTGCGCATGTTGGATATTTGGTTGTTGGCTTCATATTTGCTAAAATAAAATATACAAGCAGTTGTGCGTCTTCAAAAGCAGTACGTCTTCAGAAGCTGAAATCTTAATATGTGCGTCTTCAGAAGCTGGGTCAGAAGCTGATGTTCAGACGCTGAACAGTACTTCAGACGCTGAAACTTCATAAGCAACTTTCAGAAGCAGTTTTGTTTTCGCACTTGGAGTGTTTATTTTCTCACCTGATCGTTTGAAGATTTGTCTGAAGAATTCTCCTTGCTGCGTGTGCTTCCAGATGTTTCCAGAAGAAGATATTTTCGCAAAATATATTGAAGATTGGATATTGTTTTATTTGTTAATATATTTTCAAAGTAATCTTTGGAAAATATATTTCTGAAGAATAATTTCTTCTATATGTTTCTAAAGAATTTGGAAATATATCTTTGAAGATTATTTGGTTCAAGAATTTGTTGCTGCTGAAGACTATATATAGAGGACGCTGCTATTGAAGAAGTTGGTTCAAAACAGAAGTCATTATAGAGAGAGTCATACTTAGGTTTTGAGTCTGTGAGTTTTGAGCTCTGTTCTGTATACCACTCAATTGTTTAGAGTTGGTTTGTTTTTATTGAGTTGTAATCACTTGAAGCTTTTAAGCAAAAGTGACTGATTATGTTTTGGAGAGTGTCTTCATCTTTGTTTGTTTAGAGTTTAAGATCTTTGGGGCAGTGATTGCTTGAGTAGGAAGTAAGAGGGGTCTTATATCTAAGAGTTCCTAGGTAGAAATACCACGGGTAGTGATTAAGTGAGAAGGCTGTGAAACAGGGGCTGTTCACATAGGACTTCGAATTGATACTATTATAGTGGATTTCCTTCCTGGCTTGGTAGCCTCCAGATGTAGGTGTGTTTGTCACTGAACTGGGTTAACAAATAACCTGTGTTTTTACTTTCTGTCTGTTTTTATTTCTGCTTCTGAACTACTGTTTTGCACACTCTGTTATACTCTGTTTTACGGTTCAGAATCAGGTCCTGCCAGAAATTTCAGCGCAATTTAGACTTGACAATCTTCATTGCTGAAAAAGCTCTTTCAACGGATGATGTCGACACCGACAATATCAAAGCCAACTCATTGAGTTTGTAGACCAATGGAAATACCAAATGTTTCTATGTTTGAACCATCTTCATAGCTAAACTTTGAACATCTTCACAAGAAGAAAAGGAGGCATGCCTTTTCACTTGAAGTACATAAGTGTCAAGGTGCTCCCTTATTGTTCCACGGTCATCATCGAAAAGTCTGCATGATAAATATCAGCAAGACGAGCAAGCTTATCAACATCAAACTTGAAGAAAGAGTTCTTGGGGTCAAGACATGAGAAGCAATCAAGCACAATGTTACTTCCTTCACTAAAGCGGTGATCCATCTCCACACATATTTTGTCAATAGCAACATAAAATGCTCTTGTAGCACTCCCAAATTGAGTACGAGGATGTAACATCCCAGATAAATTATTTGTGAGTACTAATAATTATGAAGATATTGGAATAGTGGAAGAAATAATTTTATGAGTAAGGTATATTTTCTAGTGGGACCTAGAAGATATTTATGGGAACCAAGTAGGATATTTTATTCTAAGCTTATCCTTTATAAGCCAAGACATGACTTTGGAGAGTCATTCTCTTCTCTCTCCCGTTTTCTTCATTCCCTTCATTTTCTTCAATTCATTTCTTTCCTTGCCCTAGCTTTCTCTTCTCTTCTTTCTTTCCACGCCAAGAAATCCATCATCACCATCCTTCCAAGAATCAGATTTTCTTCATCAAAGAACACTCACTCAACCTCTCCAAGTTTCTTAGCACAAAGAGTGAGAATCATCACACTTTCTTCTCCTTTTCTTGTCATCCCCTAAAATGGTGATTTCATGATTAAGACCCCTAGCCTTCAATACATGTTCAGGGATCATTAAGGGAACTTATTGGAGTATTTTGACTCAAGAAATTTAAAGTGTTGTTGGCTTGAAGTTGGAATTCCAAAACAGAAATTGATGAACTCGTGTACCTGCAGAGGCTCCAATCAAATGGTTAGTACTCTCTCCTCGTGTCTCCATTTGAAATGACTCTTTTTGCTATGGATAGCTAACGAACCCCCGGTCGTTTTGGTATATGTTTCACGTATTTTGGCCGAGAGACGAATTCTGGGGACGTGTTTGAAGTTCAAGGTCAGAGTTGAGCTCAAGGCGAGTTATGAAAGGACTTGGTTTTGAAAGCTTGAAGATGGAGCTTAGCTTGAGGGAATTAAAGGTGGGTTTCCTTAAGTAGACTCGGCAACCATAAGTCCGATGAATAGGATTTTCCTTCTTTTATAGAATTAAGGATTTTGATGTTATGTTTCTGTCAAAACTTAGTAGTGAAAACGATGTTTGAAAACCTTATTTTTTTTATTAAGAATTCATGAACGGTTTTGATAGATTTTGTAGCCAAGATTGCGGTAAATGATTACCACCGTTAAACCCTTATTGATACTTGTTTTTAGAAGCCTAATTAGTGATCAATTGATGATAAAATGTTTGGGTTAGCCTAGGAAGTGAAATTTTGAATGCTGCTGAAGCCAAAATCGTGCTCCGATTTATGGGCATCGGGCTACGATTTTATGTCCTGTTTTTCAAGGAACTTTCGCATAAAATCGTGCTCCGATTTCATGATATCGTGCTACGATATTGGCCTTCCTCAGCTTTTTGTTCGTGAGCTTTGGCTTGGAATTAAGGTAGGATGAGGGATAGGCATGGCCTTAGGGGATGTATACTCATACTCCTAAGTTATATAGATGCGTATAGGGCTTGGTAATGGGATTATCTCTTTGAAGTGAAGTCCCTACATTCACTTAAGTATGTGCAAGCTTTAGAGCAATGAGAGTTTGAATCATTGTCAATCATAGATATAGATAAGTTTATAGTGTTGGTTCTCCAACAATTATAGGTGGCTTATGAGAACGATAAGCCAAGATTATAGGTTATAGGTTATAGATTACAGGATGGTTATAGAATTAAAGTGACTGATTATATGCTCATACGTTATAGTTAAAGAATTAAAGATTAAAGATAATGGCGTGCTTGCACGTTTTACAGTTACAGTCATAGGGCGTGTTCATCAGACTCCGGAATTCGCCGGATGGGACTTCTCCGAGAGAGTTGTCCACACGTTTCATAGGGAGTCCGGTGTTAGCCTGATATGATAGGAATTTCACCGGTTTATAGGGAGACGTATCTCGGGGTTGCTCCACCCGGGGTGCCCTCCGTAAAATGAACTCAGATAATTGTTTGTTCAACGCTAACAGCTAACATAAAACTGCTATCGAACTGTTCATATGTTTTATGTTTTACAGTTATAGTCAAAGTTACAGTTATAGTTATAGTCACAGGAAATTCACAGTTATAGTTATAGACAGTTATCAGAAAGTGATCCTAGGTCGTCCCCTCGATCACTAAGTCATAGATACGGACATGATCACAGTTATGGATTTAGGCTATTATAGTTATAGACATAGGCCGTTAAGGCGATGGTTATAGACAGTTACAACAAAGGTTATAGGCAGCTTAAATTATAGCTACAGGAGGACTTATAGTCATAGGAAGTTAAAGACTTGGCGATCCTAGGAAATCCCCAAGATTGCCAAGGTAGGCATGGCGACCCTAGGTTCCCTGTGGATGCCAACAGTAGGTTGGGTAGAGCTCACTGAGACATTATGTCTCATCCCATTCCTTCTGGTGCAGGTTTATAGGCACGTCTGAAGTTCGTGATGAAGTTCTTCATAGAGATGCTGGATGGAGTACAGTTGCTCGTTGTGTATCAGCCCAGGAGCTTATGGACATTGTATAAGTATTTGTTATAGAATTGGAATTATTGTACAAACGAGTATACTTGTATTCATACTTTTGTGATGTATTATTATAATTATTGTAAATTTTAAATGTATCCAGTATCAGTTTAACGCACATGCTAATATACTAGTTAAAGTTAGTATGGGTGTTACAATTGGTATCAGAGCAGGTCGATTCAGACCGTGCCATGGGTCATTAAAAATTCAATAAAAGTAGTGGAATCATTGGGTTCCGGATGTTGTTCTAAATGTCACGTCTAGTTGAGCCTGATCAACTCAGTCTAGTATATGACAGTTAGGATAAGTGTCCGAGAGCTGAATGTGACCAAGGAGGAAAGAAGTGTACGAAGGGTAAAGGTTAAGACGTCAGATTCTAAGACGAAATTTGCAAAGTGTTTAAGGTCAAAGGATGGTTTCTAACAGTGAAGTAACTGAGCCAGATTATGGCAAAGTCTCAGAATTATAAGAGGTATTTAAGAGAAGGGTCAAATACCTTAACTAGTTGGATGCATCCTTGAGCGATGCTTTCTCCGGGGAGATGTGTAGAGTAAAGGATTATAGAATACTTCGAAGAATGATTTGGAATCCTAACGGGAACCGTAATTTGGAAAGTTAAAGTTAAGGGTTGATTAGAGTTTTAATTCCGGCTGCAGATGCAATGGATTGTGTTACCAACCCAGCGACTTGGAATAAGGAATGAATAGTTAATTATTAAAAACTCTGGGCTTCCAGTGGGAATATAGTGTGTAAGGTGGAAGGACTTGCACACTTAAAACGGACGAGATTTAAATATCTGATAGGTAAGAGACTCATTTATGGATTAAGCGAAATAATGAACAGATGGATCAGGTTACCTTCCTTTATTGTGGGTCATCAAGATACTTGGTATGAGGAACGTGAGTTTATCAACAAGTGAAGGAAACCCCGGTAAGGGTATGAAGTAAAGGTTGAATTTTATGTGGTCGGATTATAGTAGATCGCTTTCGAGGATTAAACAGGAATTAGCTAAGAACTATGGTGAGACTCTGGCAACAGGAAGAACGTCACCTATATATAAGTTACAGTTAAAGTATGGTTGAAGTTAAGGAGTTCTATATTCTCTTTCGATGGGCTCCTTGCTCACGTATTCGGGTAAGCCGACAAGGATTACACTATGTTGGTATGTGTTAAGATGGTAGAAAATACATACTTTGAATTGTTCGAAACCATGAAGAGGGCAACGGTCGAGAAGTCAGATGGACTATTATTCAGATAACGAGATTAGAATGGAATTGTGAATACAGTAATAAGTTATAGGAAGGATCCAATGGAAAATGTTAAGTATTGAAGCTTACAGATTTATTAATCGGGTACTCGAAGAGGTGTATCACATGTTTGAATTTACAGGAGAGCCGGTAAAAGTTGAGTTTTATCCAGACGGATTATTCCCGGAGCAATCCGAGAAGTGACCAAGAGTTATGTTAGAGTTATGTGGATCTAAGTGTCTTGGAAAAGGTTGTGAATGTGAAAATCCCTACGGATAATTACAAGATGAGACTCGATTCATTAATCGAATAGGAATTTGAAAGACGAGAATTTCCGGAAGTCATAGAATGTTTCTAGAAGTTACCACAAGTAAATAATGTATGAACGTAAGTTGTTTTAATAGGAGCATTATTGGGCTCGTATTCATTGTTAAGGACTGTCTACAGGGTTCGGTGTTTTTCGTGAAAGTAAGAATTTTGTTTATGTTCGAAAGAAAACGCAAAGTCAGATGACGATCAATCAGTAAGTTGAACAGGTGGATTAAACCACGAGAGAAATTATATGTAAGATGGTTGTGTATGGTAACTACAAAGTTATAAAGTCAAAGGATTGGCCAAGGAGATTTTATATGGTAATAGTGATCCCAAAGCGAATTGTTAAAATCAGAGTTGCGCAGCGGAAAAGTAATCAAAGGATGAACTAATGAATAATTTAAAGCTGAAGATTAGAGAAAAAGGATGTTGTGAGATCCTTGCCAGATGAATTACAGGAAAGGTATTTAGAGATTAATTCTCAAGTTACAGAATATGTGTAAGTAGTGATGATTTGAACTTATCATCAGTTCTAACAGGAAATTTTAATAGATAAGTCAAGGAATATTTCAGACCCCGAAACTCATGAGATAAGGGAATCGAAGCAGTTTGATAACTTTAAAGGATGTGTTTATAGCAAAGTAAGTGCATAGCGAAGGAGGCCACATTTCATACGGTGATCTAGCTGTTTAGCTCAGTAACTTAAATTTAATTTGAATAGTAAGTTTAACCAAGGAGAAATTATGCCGTGGCATACAGTTATTCCGCATCGTACCCACGTTATGCTAGCATGTCGCATGTAGCAAGCATGTAACAAGTTGTGATTAGTATTATGTATACTGATCAGGCAGAGTTTATGCTACTTAGATAGTAGTGTAACATATTTTATAGTCGTGTGACATGTATCGGTAACCGTGGTACGCAGACGGTAATGTTTTAGAGGGAAGGTCTCAGTTGAGAAGTTCAGAAATTCTTGAACTTAATGTTAACAGTTAAAGGAAGGAAATGCTTTACACCGAACAGAAGGGTACTCATAGTTTATAGTAAAAGGCTACGTGAATTCAAGTCATGAATTAAAGGATTCAGAGTTTAAGAGTGCTATTTTGAATAGCGAGCAAAATAGAGTATTCTTTTAGGAAGCGGAGAATGTTCTTGAACAAAATAAGTTATAACGTCTATAGGACGTAATCATAGTTACATACGGGATTGTAGTTACTCTAAGAGTGCAAACATGAGTTAAGAGCAAGAAGAGTGACCTTGGATGGCGTGGCTTTGTCTCAAGTATAATTTGATTAAGTATGATGTCTCGTAGTTGGACAATGATAATGCGGTGTACTGTGTACCCGATAGGAGTGTGCACGTAGTCGATCATGTATAGAGGCTATGTGCTATGGACAATGATGAAATGTGAGACGGCCTATGCCACACGTCACTTATACCGGATTTTCATAAGTTTGAAAGTATTGGTAAAGAAGAAGGTTCCTAAGACCTTTGGTTGCGTGTTATTGTTGAATTATTAATCGGAGCATGAGTGGCTCATAAGATTTCTCGAGCTTAAAGGATTTACCGCAGTGGGAATGTGAGCAATGCTTATGGTTGTGATAATAGCTACACCAGGACAACAGAAAGAAAGGAACGTAAACCAGAAGTTCAGCCACCACTTTGAATTTGAATCGTGAAGGTAATGTAATAGATTCCTCGGAAAGTAGGAATAATTGAGGAAAATCGGATCGACCCAACGTCTTCAGGTTAAGATTAGACGGTCAATTAAAGAAGAACTGATAGAATTCGGTAAGTGAAACCCAAGACTTAATAACTTTAAATTGGATTTGTAAGGAATATGTCAAACAGAGATCATAGTCAGATAAGATGGAAATGTCGGTTCAGATGACCATACGTCCTAACAGGTAATAATTATGTATTACACGTCAGACCCTAGAATTGTCATGGAATTCCCGTGAGTAAGAAGAAATGGAAATTTTCATAGTAGAGGAAGAGGTAGAAAGGATTTATCTTTCCAGGATCTTCGAAGGATTTTCTAAATTTCGAGGACGAAATTTCTTTTAAGGGGGGTAGATTGTAACATCCCAGATAAATTATTTGTGAGTACTAATAATTATGAAGATATTGGAATAGTGGAAGAAATAATTTTATGAGTAAGGTATATTTTCTAGTGGGACCTAGAAGATATTTATGGGAACCAAGTAGGATATTTTATTCTAAGCTTATCCTTTATAAGCCAAGACATGACTTTGGAGAGTCATTCTCTTCTCTCTCCCGTTTTCTTCATTCCCTTCATTTTCTTCAATTCATTTCTTTCCTTGCCCTAGCTTTCTCTTCTCTTCTTTCTTTCCACGCCAGGAAATCCATCATCACCATCCTTCCAAGAATCAGATTTTCTTCATCAAAGAACACTCACTCAACCTCTCCAAGTTTCTTAGCACAAAGAGTGAGAATCATCACACTTTCTTCTCCTTTTCTTGTCATCCCCTAAAATGGTGATTTCATGATTAAGACCCCTAGCCTTCAATACATGTTCAGGGATCATTAAGGGAACTTATTGGAGTATTTTGACTCAAGAAATTTAAAGTGTTGTTGGCTTGAAGTTGGAATTCCAAAACAGAAATTGATGAACTCGTGTACCTGCAGAGGCTCCAATCAAATGGTTAGTACTCTCTCCTCGTGTCTCCATTTGAAATGACTCTTTTTGCTATGGATAGCTAACGAACCCCCGGTCGTTTTGGTATATGTTTCACGTATTTTGGCCGAGAGACGAATTCTGGGGACGTGTTTGAAGTTCAAGGTCAGAGTTGAGCTCAAGGCGAGTTATGAAAGGACTTGGTTTTGAAAGCTTGAAGATGGAGCTTAGCTTGAGGGAATTAAAGGTGGGTTTCCTTAAGTAGACTCGGCAACCATAAGTCCGATGAATAGGATTTTCCTTCTTTTATAGAATTAAGGATTTTGATGTTATGTTTCTGTCAAAACTTAGTAGTGAAAACGATGTTTGAAAACCTTATTTTTTTTATTAAGAATTCATGAACGGTTTTGATAGATTTTGTAGCCAAGATTGCGGTAAATGATTACCACCGTTAAACCCTTATTGATACTTGTTTTTAGAAGCCTAATTAGTGATCAATTGATGATAAAATGTTTGGGTTAGCCTAGGAAGTGAAATTTTGAATGCTGCTGAAGCCAAAATCGTGCTCCGATTTATGGGCATCGGGCTACGATTTTATGTCCTGTTTTTCAAGGAACTTTCGCATAAAATCATGCTCCGATTTCATGATATCGTGCTACGATATTGGCCTTCCTCAGCTTTTTGTTCGTGAGCTTTGGCTTGGAATTAAGGTAGGATGAGGGATAGGCATGGCCTTAGGGGATGTATACTCATACTCCTAAGTTATATAGATGCGTATAGGGCTTGGTAATGGGATTATCTCTTTGAAGTGAAGTCCCTACATTCACTTAAGTATGTGCAAGCTTTAGAGCAATGAGAGTTTGAATCATTGTCAATCATAGATATAGATAAGTTTATAGTGTTGGTTCTCCAACAATTATAGGTGGCTTATGAGAACGATAAGCCAAGATTATAGGTTACAGGTTATAGATTACAGGATGGTTATAGAATTAAAGTGACTGATTATATGCTCATACGTTATAGTTAAAGAATTAAAGATTAAAGATAATGGCGTGCTTGCACGTTTTACAGTTACAGTCATAGGGCGTGTTCATCAGACTCCGGAATTCGCCGGATGGGACTTCTCCGAGAGAGTTGTCCACACGTTTCATAGGGAGTCCGGTGTTAGCCTGATATGATAGGAATTTCACCGGTTTATAGGGAGACGTATCTCGGGGTTGCTCCACCCGGGGTGCCCTCCGTAAAATGAACTCAGATAATTGTTTGTTCAACGCTAACAGCTAACATAAAACTGCTATCGAACTGTTCATATGTTTTATGTTTTACAGTTATAGTCAAAGTTACAGTTATAGTTATAGTCACAGGAAATTCACAGTTATAGTTATAGACAGTTATCAGAAAGTGATCCTAGGTCGTCCCCTCGATCACTAAGTCATAGATACGGACATGATCACAGTTATGGATTTAGGCTATTATAGTTATAGACATAGGCCGTTAAGGCGATGGTTATAGACAGTTACAACAAAGGTTATAGGCAGCTTAAATTATAGCTACAGGAGGACTTATAGTCATAGGCAGTTAAAGACTTGGCGATCCTAGGAAATCCCCAAGATTGCCAAGGTAGGCATGGCGACCCTAGGTTCCCTGTGGATGCCAACAGTAGGTTGGGTAGAGCTCACTGAGACATTATGTCTCATCCCATTCCTTCTGGTGCAGGTTTACAGGCACGTCTGAAGTTCGTGATGAAGTTCTTCATAGAGATGCTGGATGGAGTACAGTTGCTCGTTGTGTATCAGCCCAGGAGCTTATGGACATTGTATAAGTATTTGTTATAGAATTGGAATTATTGTACAAACGAGTATACTTGTATTCATACTTTTGTGATGTATTATTATAATTATTGTAAATTTTAAATGTATCCAGTATCAGTTTAACGCACATGCTAATATACTAGTTAAAGTTAGTATGGGTGTTACAGAGGAAAATTTAGCAAAATTGGTTGCATTGGACCTTTCAATATATATGCCCTCCTCATTTGGTCTTGAACATTCGGAGCATACACATGAATTTGTTTCCTACGACCTGGATCATGCACAATCTCATTTGGATTAAACTCATTGGCCACATTAGGCGTTGGTTCTTCTACTTCGGCTTCCGGTTGCACAACATTCACATTCTCAATACTTGTTCTATCAACCAAAAACTTCCTCATCTCTGAAATTTAATGAACCAAAGTTAATATAACAATCAAAGTTAATAACAATTAACAATTAACAAAGTTAATTCTCAAGCAGAGTCCCTGCCAACCAAAATAACAATCAAAATTCAAAAGCACTCAAAATTTTATGAACACATTTTCCATCAATGTTAGAAAATGATCATATTAGAATTATCAATCAATCAAAATAACATTTAATTACTAGAAGACAAATGGGTTATGGGTCATCATAATTATCATTTATCAATCAAATTAAATCCATAATCACTAATCTCTAATCCTATCAAAATTATCGTCTGAATTAAAATTTATCAATCAAATTATCAATCAATTCCTAAATCCACAATCCCTAATCTCTGAAAGCCATTACCTAACCTAAGTAATAAATAACAAGAAAAGAAAAGAAAGAAGAAGAAAAATCTAAAATTGAAGAGTGAAGAGAAGGAGGGGACGCGAGTTGAGTGTTGAGGAGAGGAGGTAGAAGCAGTGAGGGGTGACTGGTGAGAGAGGCAGAAGCAGCAACTTCAGTGTGGTGTGGTGAGAGTCTGAGAGAGACAGAGCAGAAACGCGTACGAGGAAGAATGAATAAAATTATATACATTGCCCTTTTTTTCAAGTAGGTTAATGGGCTATTGGATTGAGTTGGGCAAAAAACAAAATATTTCTTATTTTTATCATTTAGTGAGCATCCTGAATTATCGGTTGAGCCCGAGCATGTGCCTGGGCTAGCTGGGTGGCGCTGCCGCCCCTACATTAAACATTGACATAACTTATATGACATGATAAAACAAGACACTTGCCATAAATCCAATTAAACACATATTGTAAAATTCATAACCCGAGTTGGGAGGGAAATGTGACAGGATAGATGACCCACATGTCAATCCGAACCCGATCCCTCCTTCCATCAAGCCAGGTCCTATGACACCATTTTGTCTCCATTTTGTTTGGGTTATAGTCATACCGGACCCATGGCTTGTGTGCTAGGACTGGTTTCCATAACGAACTGGATTTTGTACAACTGTCTGTCTACACATTAATATAATAATAACAACAATAATAATAACTCTTTAAAAATAATAATAGCAATAATAATTAATAATCATCCTAATTAGATTCCTCTAAAAAAAATTATCTTAGTTAAGTTAAAAAGAAAAATGTTAACTATACAAAACACAAAGCCTAACGATTCATTCTCTTACAATAATGAATAGAATAAATGAATTTTAGGTTTTTTATGGTTCACCAATTATCTTTGCCTCAACCTTTTTTCTCGTGCTTTCATTATAGTAAAAAGCTATTCCAAAAACATTGTGCCCAAATATAGCATTTCCACATGAAAATTTGTAGTGTTTGTATATCTGGACTTTCACCTAAAAAAACGTTGAGCTATTGGTTTTAATTTGTTTCTCAACCGGTAAGGTTGTTGTGGATGCTCAAAAACCACTTCTCTCCAATTTTTCACTTTTGAGATTTTTGATTGCACCCTCAAGTCTCCCTCTTCTTGGTTGGTTTCTTCCTCACAAAAAAACCCAACCAACCAAGAAGCATGTACATCTCCCTTTTTGCATGACTTCTCTCTCATTGCCACCTTTTTTTATTTATGTTGTTTTCTTCACTCAGCTACACGTGCTTAAGATTTTGTTCTTGTTTCAACAATAGTTGGAGCTAGGCCTAAAAAGTCATGTTGTGATTAATTTCAAAGTTTATATACATTTCTTCTCAAAGGTACGTATATCAAGGTAGTTTTTTTGGTTTTATTATTTTTGTGCCCTAGTTTAATTTTCCAACTCATTTTCATCCATTATATGAAACATTTTACCTAGCTATTGGAGGTAGTTGCATACAATGAAAAGAAACATGAACAACTTAATTAATTGATAAATGAATTTTATAGTTCAATTTATTACGTGTCATTAATTAGAGAAGAATTTCACATTTTTGTTTTTTTAATTATTTGTTGTTAATTCAAATTATCCTAGCAATGTAGTAATAAACTACTGATTTATTGAATGTTTCAAAGAGGATTTCTCATGTGATTATTTGATTTACGTTTTATTTCAGGAAGATAATTTTAGCTGGTTTGATTGAAGATTGAAGCATCTTTTGAGTTGAAGGCTTTTGGTGCAATTCATTATAAACATTAATGTCGTCGACTAAGGTGAAAGGCCTCCTCAAAGGACTCAGATACATTTCTCAAATATTTGGTAAGTACCATAATTTCCTTTCTTATAAAGAATTTGGAAATGGAAATTAAATACAATTTTCTTTCCTCCATGCAAGTCATGGATTTTATTGAACATCTCCATGTTTGTTTTCTTTATGAATTTGTGTGTGTGTGTGTGTGTAAGAAAGGGGAAAGGAATTGGAGAAAGCTGATAGAGGAAGAGCTTAAATTTATTTAGAATTTGATTTGGATTCAGGTATATATAAAATATTGTTATTATAATCAAAATTTTGTCATTTTATTGTAATTCAGCTTCTTTTGCTTGATGTTAAAATTTGGTTGTTAAGAGTTTTCAATTTTTATTATTGATGCCTAGATTGTTTTGTGAAATTAAACCTTATGGTTAATTATGTTATAAGTGCTTAACTATGTTTTTTTTTATTAAAGAAGTGCTTAATTATGTTGTTTGTCAAACAAATCCTTAATCACAAACATTAAAGAAGCTGGTTTTTTTAGTTATGAATTGTGAGGTGGTGAATAAATGATAATTATTCTGCAGATGAGAAAGAAGATGAAATTCAAATTGGGTTCCCAACAGATGTAAAGCATGTGGCACATATTGGATCAGATGATCCATCAGCAAATGCACCAAGCTGGGTACTATTTTCATTAATCTCTCATATATTATCATTTAATTAGTTTTTAATCCTTTCTCATTTTATGCAGATGAATGAATATAAATCAACAAACCCATCTGGAGCAGAAAAACCTACCCAGCCACCAGAAGGTTTGCATATACTCCATGCACATTACGCCTTAAATATCTATATGTAGCATCGACATTTCTTATAGAAAGCATGTGACATGTGTCCGACATCAACACGACACAACACAACAACAACAACATCGTCTCTTCTTAAAAAGTATTTTTTGTTTTTGCAGAGCGTAAGAGCAAACCATCAAAACCAAAAGAAAAATCGTCGTCCAAGATCCGACATCTAATACCAAAATCAAGGCATGAATCAATTGACAACGAATCCAACACAACAACCAAGAAGAGCACACGCCGCCAAAACCGATCATCAGACCCATCTGCAGACTCCTCAACCCACGATTCATCAGCCGGTTCACGACACAGACGACACCGCCGTGGCTCTGATTCACTGCCGCCAGATGCTCCACAACCAGGAACCAAAACCCATAGGAGAAAACAAAAGACTTCTGAAGATGGTGGTTCAGTGCGGAAACCCTCTTCAAGGAGATCTTCTAAAGGAGATTCGTTAACCGATATTTCTCTTTCGGATTTCGGATCTGAAAATGGACCTAATTAATAGAGTTTGAGTTTAAAATTTAAATTAAATTGGAGTGGGTGAGAGAGAGAGAGAAAGTAATGCTATTGTTATCGTCATTATGTAATACAATAATTAATTACAAATTTTATAGGGAGAGAAGAATGGAAAGTAATTGTTGCTTGCTTGCTTTGCTTTGCAAGTGTAAACTACAAATTTTGATGTCTTGTAGTGGGGTGTGGTGTCTCACTTCAATCATTTGATTTTTTTTTTTTCTCTCGTTAACGAACTCTTTAAGGATTCTAAAAGAAAAAAATTATTTTATACAAAAGTCAAATATTTCGATTTTCAATGTATTGATTATACATATTTTCATAAAAAGTTACCATTTAAAAGTCTTAAAGAGTGCCCGGAGGCACTAGTTAACATTCCCTTTTTTTTCCTTTCTAAAAAAGATCAAAATATTCCTATTTTTATTCCTATTTCTTCATCTTCTTCCTACATTCTACTCCATTTTCTCAATCGCAATAAACCCCTTTAGCTTCAATTGCAAATAAAATATCCTTCGGACAACAAAACCATCAATCTATTGCAAGAAATCAACACACAAGAACTTAGTTAACGTATAAACATTGTGAATTAATATAACAATGAATTTAATGTGATTCTAATTTGGTTTAGACTTGTTAATTTTGAGTTTTTGTTGTTAGTTCAATTGACAAATCACTTAAACGCATAAAATCACTAGTCTGTGCATTAAATTATCAATGGAAGATATGGTGTTTCAATCTATCTTTCATCAAGTTTGGTCACATATTTATGAATATTTGTGACAGATGAATATTTGAAAAAGAGATGAAAACAAGTTTTTGATTGGACAATTTTTATATTATAATTAATTTTTAAATACATTCGGGTGTAACTAGATATTTTTGGGGTTTTATTATAAGAAAAAAAATCCGATCATTTTCTTTCTTTCTTTCCATTCCTGTCTCTTTTTTTTTTTTTTCATCTTTCTACTTATGAAATTCATTTACTTATATGACTTTTTTGTGTTGAAAAGTTTTTCATTTGAGCTTTGAAAGGTCCCCAAATAGAGATTGCTTGCTGATCAAGAAAAGGCTAGTATTCTCTATCTTGTCAATTTCACTACATGAAATTATAGCCCACTAAGAGAATTATGGATATGTTCAACATATGAAATCTAGCCTTTGTACTAGATGCTTCAATATCGGTAACATGATTTGACTTGGATTCCATGAACATACACTTTGTTCTAGGTTCATGGCTTGGCTTGATTGATCCAATGTTGCAGTAGAGGAGTCTTGGTTTTCACTTCGTTGTTGATCGGGATCCTCCCGATCCATCGAAGGATCACCTTGATTGATCCAATGATGCCAATCTTTGTCTGATCAGACGCATGTACCAGACTCTTGTGGATAGCTTGATTATCCTATATACCATTACCATAGTTACTTAAGGTGTAAAGTGAGGTCGATTTGTGTTCCACCAGACACAGAGAGATACCCTTTTGAGTCATGACGCATAGATGGTTCCTGTTGATTCCAATCACACTTAGTCGATTAGAGCTTATTAACATATCCGGCACACTCGAATATACAATTAGTAGATAAATTATTCTCTTACTTTGTCATGATGAAAACATCAATGAAAATGAATCGTTCTAACTCTAAGAACCAATATGGTTCTGACATATACATGAACAAAATGATCAACACATTGGTATGTACTAGAGTGTTTTTTGTTTGTTAATTAATATGTAGTGGAATGGAACCGATGAGAATGATGTGGGGAGCTTGTTTTTTAGGAAAAACTAAAATCTCACATAGAATAAAGATAAGTCTGAAATGAGTTTATAATAGTGACACCTCTCAGCTTACACGTTTTGGACCTAATGTGAATTGTGAATAAAAAGGAATACATAGAGAACATTGATTTGAATAAGAATACGTGGAATGTGATGATTTACGGTGATGGTATGGCGGAAACCATCGTACTCGATGGCCGGAATTTCATGGAAACATATTGAGTGAAATTAAATAATAAAGAAGAATTAAAATTGGCATGACATCATGTTTTCTGTGCATGGCTTTTCGATTTGTTTGAAGCTTCAGAAACTGTATCTGGTGAAGCATCGATATATCGATTATCCATATCGACGGAAACATGTTGCTCGATCATATACACATATAATAATATCATATTTTGTGCATGGCTTTTCGATTTGTTTGAAGCTTCAGAAACCGTTTCTAGTGAAGCATCAACATATCGATTATCCATATCGACAGAAATATGATTGATAATTTTTGTGTAACAAAGGTATATATGATATACTTGTCTTGATCGTTAACTAATTAAGTCAGATGATATTTGTTCATATTGAATGATTGTAAACTGAAGCTTCGGAACCGATTCAGGTGAAGCATTCTAAATTCGATCTTCATATTGAATAAACAATCAGAGTACTTTGTTTAGCGTGATCATATTGTTGCAGCAGAATTCGTAACGCCGCAAGTGTTGTGCCGTTATGAATAGGGTTACGGTTAGGGTTCTCTGAATCGTATCAAATGTTGATGTGAAACACAACGTTAATTCAAAGTGAATCGTTCATATTGAATTAGCTTCCGGGGCGTTGCCCCCTTGACCCCTGTCCGCTGACCGTGCATTTTTATGCATGACCGTGCGTTTTAGCGAAGCTACCTGGGAAGGGGTCGTGCCTCTCCTTTGTGCTAGAATCTGAAAAGTGCACGGTATGAGCTTCAGACCGTGCGTTTATGCTGTCAGTTTTTGGCTGTTACAAAACTCTTAGTTTTTCCTCATTATTCAGCTTGTAATTCATCTTCAATGCTTTGTCTAGGACCTTAGGCTATAAATAGGTCCTCCATCAGACTTGCAATCATCTTGGATCATTGGAAACTTGCATATTATTGAAATACTAAGTTACTTTTGTTCTAAGTTTTATTGTTCTTCTTTTATTTTCTGCACTTTACTTTCTTGCAATTTACTTTCTTGTTCTTTACTTTTCTGCACATTTAAATTCAACAATTTATATCTATGCCTTTATATTTCATGTCATTTATATTATATCAAATGTCTACAAGGAACATTAGTGAGTAGACTTGTCTAGTCTTGGGATTGTTAGAAAAGTCTAATGACAAAATCCTAATCAAACCAAGCCTAGACTCTATTTTATTACAATTCATTCTTCTTATCTAATCTCATAGTTTTAAACTCAATAACAAGTGTTGAACGATGGACCGAAAGGTGAAGTTCAATGACTATTATTTCATCATCCCAAATATCAAGCGATGAATCGAAAGATGAAGTTTGATATTGGAACAAATGAGATTAGACAAGGCATCACAAAACTTGATGGGAACACCCCAAATGAATAGTTTTGTGATGTCTTGAGACAATAAGATTCGCATTTAATGTGTCTCATATAATAATCAAGCATGAGAATAGACGTGATTATTATTGATATACATTCATGTTGTTAGAGAGAAAGCATGAATTACCTAAGAGTATCTTGTCTTTAGAAAATGAATTTAACATAAGATAGAGATATATACTTGAATTCTTTATGATTTGTTATTAAGATTAACCAATAATCTCTAGACGCCTAATATCTGAATTCTAAAACCAAGAAACTGTCCAACTTTTAATCCTGATTTGTTCAGCTAATCATCTCTAAAAACGAAATCGGTAATTACATCAACTCTCTGTGGATCGATATTTTTACTACTCGATAGAACCGTATGCTTGCGGATTCGTATCATTAAGGTAAATTTATACTTTCAGCTATAGAATTGGTTATTATATATTCGTTAAATACTCTGCAATAAGGTCTTGTATTAAGCACTCTGCAATGATTTTAGCTCACTGTACAAGATGTAATTTTTGGAAAATGTTTTGAATAGAAGGGATTTTTTTTTCAATAGTAATTGTTGTTGGATGCCTTTGGTGTTTACTAAAAGTTCATTTAGTTGTATCTTGTATGTATTTCAAGGATTTTATAGGAAATGTATGGCGGTAGATTTAATATATGTTTGAATTTTGATCAATGTCAATTTAAATATGGGAAAGACTAACAAGTGTTTTAGGACACGTGAAAAGATTTAAAATAAAAATTTTATTTTAAAATTTATGTATTCAATCAACACATTAAAACATAAAAAAAACATATTTTCTACATAAAAGTTATCAATTATTTCCACTTTCAAATCCTTAACAAATGTTTTAGGGTACTTAATTATTAGGAAGACCCATTAAATATACTCCCATTTTTGTTTGTATTTGTACAAAATTATCAGGAATCTTTTGTTTGTATTTGTACAAAATTATTAGGAATCAACTTGATGGATGTTATACTAATAATTCAAGTTTGTGTCATCATGTGAACGTGATCTGATTGTAGGTCCACGAAATTTGATGCCTGGCCCATCTTTCATTTTCTGAGCTACCAAGGATCATGTTGTTTTGACTATGAATTAGATATTTTTCTTATCTTCAATGTGCATAGCCTCCCATGGTTTACGAATCATGTGGATTTATAATGATTTTTCTTAATTCTTAACCAGCTGCTTCAAACAATAATAACTTGATGGGATAATTTTTACTAGTATTTTGTCTTCATTAGTATAGGTGTAATAAAAAGAAGAAAAAAATATGTATCATATACTTCCTTCGATATTATAAATAAAAATTACTTTTTAGATTTATTAAATAATTGATTTATCTTATTTATATTAGGTTTTCAATGAAAACTGTTTTTTTGTTAATAATAATGACAAGAGGAAGTATATATTTTGATTCGAATTTGTATTCTCCCGTTGACTTTCGTTCAATCCAATCAACAAAAATTATTTTACCAAAGTGAATTTTTTATGTCCAATTTTATTCACTGTCATATCTTCAATCTTCATCTTTCCATTGTCATGAGTTCATACTGTCAGCCATTGTCGCATTTGATGTTAATATATGCTCTTAATTTGTAAAATGTTGTGTTGAAAAGATAATGCACTTTGCTATTGTTCTTGTATTTGTGTTAGAACTTCAAAATGTTGTGTGGATTATATGGAGACCTACTTCGAAGCTTCATACACGAGCATGAGATTCTACTCTTTTTCTCTTTTGGGAAAGGATTACTACTCTTTTAATGGCTAAGAAAATTGATATATGAATTAGACAAAAAAATCATTTTTGTAAAATAAAATTGTTTAACAGAGTTAAAAAAAACTAATAGAAAAATATTAATTCATATCGAAATATATAATTCAACATTTTTTAAAAGAGTTCCCATGAACTTAACTCTATTGTAAAAGACAATCTATAATATATGCAGAAACCGATGTTTAAACCATAAACACCTCACTTATTTACATTTTAATTTAGGCTCCTCGACAAAAAAACATATTTCAATGAACACCTCACTTATTTACTAGTTAACATTTCCCTTTTAGTTTTAAGGAAAGTGAGAGTAACTTACTCTACCAATAACAGTATGCCACACAATAGCAATGACAATATGTAGCAACGTGGCATTCATATATTGGTAGTAATCTGCCACTTCTTGTCCACGTAAGATATAGCCACGTGAATTTCCAATTTTACCCATGACACTTTAAGGAGTCGCTATATAAAACTCTATACTCAGTCAAGTTAAGAAGTACCATTCTAATATTAGGTCAGTCATTTCTACAATGACCATTGTCATCAATTTTGCCTTTCCTCTATTCCTCAAGATCCTTAAGTTGGGGGGTTATCATCCTCCTGATACCATAATCTTGACTACATTTTTCAAAGGTCTTTGTCTTAACGGTGATATTCATAAAACACTTCACTTAAAAGTGATGTTGGCAGCTCACCTTCAATCTTGTTACCACTCAAATCTAACGTGAAATGGGATCAAACCATTAAATCAAAGAGGAAGATTGATTTGGAGATCAAATTGAGATGGATTTTGGTCTTATTGAAGACATATTTGTGTCATACAAAAGTAGCTGCTTTAAATTTGTTGCATTTTGTACAAGCCTTTCAAGGTGGTTTTTTCTCATTAAATGAAATTCCGTGGAATCAAGTGGTCTATAGAGAGTAACGCTTAATAATACTATGATTAATGGATTATGTAAGATTAAAACGGTGGATGAAGTTATGAATTTTGGAAGAAATGTATTTCAAAAATATGATTCATGATAGAAATTCATCACAAAGTCCAGTTGTAAGGGAAAAGGGCGTTGATCTCTCAAACTAAATGATACATCAGTTTCTCCAGTAGGAGCTGATGATGATTCTTTGCAAAACCTAAGCCAGATCAGCAACTCCTTTGAGAAAACTTTGGGCCTTATCCATCAGCTTTACCACCTTACCGTCTCTACCTTCAACGTTGTCTTTCAAATACCACTGCACTTTTTATAGGTCTTTGTCTTAACGGTGATGTTCAGAATACCCTGCACTTTCATGATGACTGGCAAAGCGATTTCATCTCTCTGATAATCAAAAGGACGACATATCGTCAAAGTTGATGTGGTAATGTACATCACTGTCATTGATAGTCTATGCGAAGATAAATTTGTAAATCATCTTGGTGAGATAAATTAGTTTTTATTAAAGTCATTTACTATTATGTTCAATTTTGTTCAATTTGATATTGTAACTATAAAAGTGGTTGATTTTTAAGTCTTGAAATAATTGGTCTCATTTTTTGTCCATTGTATCGTTGATATGTTCATCAACTTTAAGAGATTTTGTCATGCAAGAACCATTTTTAGTGTTTCAAATAACAAACCATGTTGAAATTGACATGATTGTCTGGACGCTGGAATACTTAACCTCTTATGACTTTATTTACCCAAAGTTATAGTTGGTAGAATCTTTTTTTTCAGTCTGCCGTGAATTTCTTGTAAACCTGTTATAATTCAAATCATAAGCAAATTCTGTTTGCATCATCTGAGTAAAAAGGTGTTAAAGTTTCTAATGGTCTAGTCGTTGTTTCTCGATTAATTGGAGTCTTTCCTTTGGCTATGGTTTATGTTAGTGATTCTCACTTGGCTGTTGATCAAATAACTTAATAAAATAATGAATGAAGTGGATATAACATAAGGATTTCATAAAAGGCTCGGATTTTGTTGTTTAGTTTATTGTCAGTTATGATCATTTATTGGTTTCATACCTCGCTCATTCTTTCAGTAGAGTTTCATTACAAATTTGACTCCCAAAGATGTTTCTTTTGAGATAATTATTTGTGATCTTTTTGAAAAATATGCGATAAATTAAGTTAAGATACTTCGTTAAATATTTTCTTTTTGAAAGGCTAGAGAAGGATGAAATACATCAAATTTCATTTTTATTGTTGTTATGAAATTTTGTATTTATTGTTTACATCCAAGGGGTTGAGCTATGTAATGGCCTCATTGCTGCTGATGCCACAGTTATCTAATGTGATTTCTTAATGTATCGACATCCAAGGGCTGACTTACGAGCCTTGTCAATGCAGCCAACCATCTTTCGATAACTTCAATCTACTTTGTTGACTCTTACGAGGATCTTCCTTGTTATGGCTTATCATTTTGTTGCAAAGCAGTATGCTCAAAACTGCCTTGATTGCACTCCCTTGCATCTGAACAGTGCGTCTGAAGGTCAACGAAAGTCAGCGTCTGAACAGTGCGTCTGAAGGTCAGCTTCTGAACAGTGCGTCTGAAGTACTGTTCCAGCTTCTGAAGTGTACGAGCAGCTTCTGAAGAACCAGTTCAGCTTCTGATGAACCAATTCAGCTTCTGATGAACATTTCCAGCTTCTGAAATTCTGTTTCTAGCTTCTGAAGGCACATTTCAGCTTCTGAAGACATACTCCTTGAGATTTCAGCTTCTGAAGCACACATTGCTTGTCTATTTGATTTTAGCAAACATGAAGCCAACAACCAAATATCCAACAAATGGGAACTAAACTGAAGGGTTTGAGAACTGACAATGGCATGGAGTTTGTTTCAGAGCAGTTTAATGAGTTTTGCAGGTTGAAAGGAATTAGAGGCACAGAATCGTACCAAGAACACCGCAACAATATGGTCTTGTTAAACGGATGAATAGGACCCTTTTGGAGCGGGTGAGGTGCATGCTTCTAGGAGCTGGGTTACCAAAGAGTTTCTGGGGTGAAGCAGTGACAACTGCGGCTTATGGAAGTATGGAGTGGGAAAATGGCAGACTACTCATCTTTGAAGGTTTTTGGAACCTTGGCATATGCGCATATCAAGCAAGACAAGCTTGAAGCTAGGGCTGTGAAATGTGTCTTCATTGGTTATCCAGAAGGTGTGAAGGGTTACAAGTTGTGTAAATTGGAATCTGGTGGAGGATCAAGAGTCTTGATTAGTAGGGATGTTACCTTTGATGAGACCACACAAAGTCGTTAGCACTCCCTTGGGTCACCACACAAAGTTGTCCATAAAACAATGTCCTTAATCCGAGGATGAGAAGAAGATGACGGAGAGTACTCCCTATGCTAGTGGGGTTGGAAGCATCATGTGTGGAATGGTTTATAGTAGACCGGACTTAGCTTATGTGGTTAGCATTGTGAGTCGGTTTATGGAAAATCCAGGTATTGTTCATTGGCAAGCTTTGAAGTGGGTGTTGAGGTATTTGAATGGATCTTTGAAGGGCGGTTTGAAGTAAACAAGAGCAGCTCAATAGAAAGACGCTTTGGAGGGGTATGTAGATGCGGACTATGCGGGCAATGTGGACACTAGAAAATCTTTATCGGGTTTTGTGTTTACTCTTTATGGCACGACTATAAGTTGGAAGGAAAATCAACAATCCGTGGTGGCATTATCTACAACTCAAGCGGAGTACATTGCCCTTGTTGAAGGGGTGAAAGAGGGCATATGGTTGAAAGGTATGATTGGTGAGTTAGGAATTATTCAAGAATGTGTAAAGATACATTGTGATAGCCAAAGTGTCATTCACTTGGCGAATCATCAAGTGTATCATGAGAGGACAAAGCACATTGACATTCGTTTGCACTTTGTTAGAGATATGATTGAATCAAAGGAGATTGTGGTGGAGAAAGTTGCATCGGAAGAGAGTCTGGCGGATGTGTCTACCAAGTCATTACCTAGATCAAGGTTCAAGCATTGCTTGGACTTGATCAAGTTTGTTGAAGAGTAATTCCCGATTAAAGAGAGCAGCATGGTGGTTGATGGTTAATTTGACATCATCACCAATTTATAGTCAAGGTAGAGAATGATGTAATTGACTTCAAATTTGTGATCTGAAGAAGCTCACAATTGTGACACAATTGTGGCATCGCGATGCGATTTTGGAGGCAGGGAGTATGGCTTTCACTGATGGAAAATCATGACACGATTTATGGATAAGGTTGGTTGTACCTTGGGTCGTACGCAACAATCGTGACACAATTATGAAAATTGTGACACGATTTTGCCTGTGTCCTGCTATTATAAAAGCTTTTCAGTTCATTTTTTTAAGTGTGGCTTAGAGAGAGAAACTTGGAAAACAAAGGAGGTAACTTTAGGGTTGAGTGTCTTTGTTGTGAGTGATTCTCTTGGGTTGGAAAACATTGTAATCATCTTGGGTAGTGAGATTTCATAATTGGAAGGATCAAAAAGCTTTCTTTTGTGTTTATCTCTTTGGATTCATTGTGAGTGTGGGTGATTGAAAAATGGGTAGAAATTAGGGTTTGTTCTTATGAGCTTTTAAGCTAATTTTTTGTAACTCATTTGTATCACTTTCATCTTAGTGGATTGGAGAGCTGCTCTCTCCCCCATAGTAGGTCATATTGGACCGAACTGGGTAAACAATCTTTGGTGTGTTTGTTTCCTTATTTTATTGCTTTGATTATGCTTGTGATGTTGTTTTACACTAGGACTTAGGTATATTTGTTGTTGTTGTTGTTGTTGCTTGAGGCACTTTAGCTCATTGATTACCACTTCCTTTGTTCCACACATCATTGTTTTCATTGGTGTGATTTTGTCCGAATTCACAACATTTGAAATGAGTGTGAGTTTTATGCTTGGAAGTATTAGTGAAGTTGTGGGTTTGTAGTCAGGTATAAACTGAAAGTATATAAATGTTGATGTGAATCTAATGAACTGATTGAATTTTGCGGTCAAATAAACTTCGAGATTACATTCACGTGTCAGTTATGTTCAGTTCCACTTTTAAAGGGGCCAAAATTGATTCTGGAGGTGTAGAATTGATTCTAACATGTTTGGTTACTTTCGAATTTAATTGATTTTGCCTCCAGAATTGATTTTACTTGAAACTAGGATTTGTAACTTTTAATTATAGAATTGATTTTTACTCACAAATTTATAGTTTTACTCACTTTTACATAAATGTATACAAACACAAATCCTTCAACTCACTTGTCAGAATCAATTTTACATAATCAATTCACTCAAAATGACTTCTTGTCGCCCTAGAACCAAACTTTGATTCCTTGAGAAACTGATGTCCATACAATAACATGAATTTATTGTTTAATTATATTAAGCGTGGTTTTGTATTTTAATTTGACAAGTGTAGCGAAAGTGAGACAAAATATGATATACATATGATAAAATTATAGTGGAAAACAGAAATATGCCTTAGTGACGTAGTCTTTAAAGGTGTGTTTGGATTGAGGGTTTAAGAAGGGAAGGGAGGGAAGACTCACTTTTATTTTTTTTAAATTACAAACAATGTAAAATGTTTTTTTTAAAATAAACTGAGTGTTTTTTTAAGTATTATAGGATCATTTATCATGTTGTTAATTTAATTTTCTAAAAGTCATTTTATAATGTCTGTAATTTAAAAAAGAAAAGTAAGTTCTCCCCTTCCTTCTTCTCATAAACCCTCCATCCAAACACAGCCTAAAAAAATGGAACTGACACGTTGCTTAATGCTTCAAAATGGATGTTGGGGAGCCTTTCACATGGCAAACAAACATGGTTCATGACATTTTGATGGAAGTGAGCCCTGTACTCAACTCAGTAATGTAATGTTCTTCCCTTGAGTTTGCAAGGATGGTTTTGGTGGCGGATCTTGACTGAAATTTTAGAGAGTATCATATATATTTATATTTTGGCTATCTCATATTAATTGTGACATTTAAATTTTGTTATAGAAATGATTATTTTGATTAATTTCAATGATAAAACTAATATTATTTACTAAAACACAATTATTGAGCATAGTGGTAAACTTGTTACCTATCAGTAAGAACTTTTGATTTGATTGTTGAATAAATGAAATTTATTGTTTATAATAGATATTATTTTACTAAAGAATTAAAAAACAAAATCATTCTTTTGTAAAAAAAAAAAAAAAACTATTTGTATAGTTCATCGATGAGAGTTTAATTGAACATTCACCTTAGAAACTACCAATAAAAATGCATTACGGCTCAATTTAGTAAAACATAACGAATAACTAATAAGTTACGTCTTGTCAAAAAAAAACTAATAAGTTACGTTGTATGAGATGAGATTACAACGAATAGTTGATAAACTAGTTGATTGAAATTGTAGTATTTGATAAAATTAACAATTTAATTAGTTTACCAATATGAAAGGACATAAAAATGATATATTTCAGTAATATTTATTTATTTTTCAATTAAGATTGTAGAGCTAAAAATTAAGATAAATAATTATAAGCTATAAGCTACTTTAATCAGCTTATCAAAAATTATTATAAGCTAATAAAAAATTATAAACTTGTGAAAAAATAACGATTACCAAACGGATTTTTTAAATCAAATAAGCTTATAAGACATACTCCCTCCGTCCCAAAATATAAACAAAAATTGGTCAACAAAAGTTAATGTATTTGGTTCAAAATTTGTACCAAATACATCAACTTATGTTGACTCATTTTGGCTTATATTTTGGGACGGAATAGTAAGCTATAAGCTTCCTTAAAAAAAAAAAAAAAAGACATAAACTATAAGCTTAAAAACATTTACTGCCTAAATTTTCTGTTATTAAATGTTTTATTATTTACTTGAAAGAAGAAAAAGAAATCTGTCATACATCAATGTAGGGTCAAAAATTGGTAAACATATACACACATCACGCATTACCAATTATAGTACGCCACACAACTGCAATGACAACATTTGCCGACGTGGCATTTACATATTGGTACAATCGTGTCCACGTAAGACACAGCCACGTAAATTTCCAAATTTAGCCATTACACTGTAAGAAACAGCTATATAGATCCTTAATCTCAGTGAAGTTACGAAGTATCTCATCCACTCAAGCTAATTTCAAAACCCTAATTTCTTCTTCTTCTTTTTTCATCAATCAACTTCAATCTCATCCTCTCATTCTCATACAATTATGATAATGTTGATTTTGTTCACTCATTCACCTCCATTTGTGTCATTCTCTCCCTCCCACAAAATCATCAATTGTTGCAGCCAATTAAGTCAATTCTATTTTTCCTTTCCTCTATTCCTTAAGATCCTTCAGATGGGTTATCTTGATGATTGCACTTTCAAAGGTCTTTGTCTTAACGGTGATGTCCAAAAAGCCCTTGACTTTCATGATGATTGATCAATGGGTTATGTAAACTGGACGAATAACAACTGCTCTGTAACTCGCAAAACTTGACGTGGTAATGTATAACACAATCATTGATAGTTTGTGTAAAGATAAATTTGTGAGCATCCAAGCAGTTGTCACTTATAATACTTTAATCTATGATTTTAGTATTGTTAGTTAATTTGAATGGAATGGTGTTGAAAGACATTAATCCAAATGTTTAAGTCGATTCATACCTTTTGTAAGGAAGGAAATGTGAAAGAAGCTAAAACTTCTTTATACGATTAATATTTGTATAATGTTGTATTACATGCATAATATCTAGGGAGCATAAAGTAAACAGTTAATCAGTTATATATCATGATTAATGGATTTTGTAAGATTAAAATAGTGGCTGGAGTGGAGCCATGAATCTCTTTGAAGAAACATGTATTTTGGAAAATGATTTCTAATAAGATAGTTTACAAGATGGCTTGTGCAAATTAGGGAAAATCCGTTATGCTTATTAATAACTTGCATAATGGAGGTCAACCAGCCAATGTCATCATTTACAATTCTGTTACATTTTTTCTGCAAAACTCATGGCCTTTGTGTTAGTCAAGAAAGTTAAAGACCAAGGGCATTCTCAATCAAAGTTGTATCCCTATCATATGCTTATTGACGGTTTGTGCTAAGGTGAAAAACTTAAGGATGCTGAGCAAGTTTTCCGAGAAGTTTATGGTAAAGGATTCAATATTGTTGTAACTTATGTTATGATCAATGTTATGTAAAGAGGGTTAGTTTGAAGAATCATTTGCCTTGCAGCTGCAGTAAAAAATGGAAGATACTTGCTTAAGTTGTAATGTATGAAATAATTCTACACATTTTCGCTAGAGATCTCGTTAAGACTAAAAGTTGGTAAGGATAAAAAAGTGATGTACTATGTAGTGGGGTCACTACGACTTTAGTTTTGATTAAATTTATTTACTGTAAGTTTCAATTTGATATTGTAGTTATTGTAAGGTTCAATTTGATATTGTAGTTGGAAAGTGTTGGTTTTTCAAGTCTTGAAAATAAAATCCCTCTTTCTTCCCTGTTGTTGATTTCTGTATAATTTTACCTTTTATAGCTAGTAGATTTCTTTTCCTTTTCAGTTTGTTGTAGTTTTCTTGCAGACCTGGTAGAATTCAAATCATTAACATATTTTGTTTGCATCATCTGAGTAGAAAAGGTGTTAAATTTTTTAATATTCTTTGTCTGGCCATGGCCATTGTTGCTCACTGAATTGGAGCATTTCCTTTTTCTATGGTTTATGTCAGCGGTGATTCTTTCATATCTTACTCTTAGTGATTCGCGGTGATCATATAACTTTATAAAATAATGAATAAAGTAAATATAACAAATGAGGATTTTAGAAAAGGGTCAGATTTTGCTATTTAGTTTATTGTCAATTATGATCATTTATTGGTTTAATACCTAACTCATTTCTTCACTAGAGCAGCATTATAAATTTGACTCCTAAAGTGTTTGCAACTCATTGATTCTTTGGTTTAGCAATCGAATATGTAGATGACTAATTTCTCAAAACTTGTTTTTTGACTTTGTTATGGAAAGCCATTTTCCTTGTGTAGTTGTATAAATCAGGAAGCAAAGTCATTAGATCTGTTTACTAGTTTCTTCTCCCTACTACAATTCTTTTTATAAGATTCATCATTAATTAATACAGTTTTATAGCTTATGATCTATGATTCTATCTGCATTCATTCATATGCATCGTTGAAAATGGCTTTCTAGCCGCAGACCAGGCCAGTCTACTATAAATGCTAGAAATATTTTTTATTCAAAGGTTGTCTCAATGGCCACCACACATGGGGAAATGGGGGCAGGAATGTGGCGCAATGCTTGTTCGAGCTAGTGTTAGCAATGCCATTAATGTTATTCACCTATGCAAAGGGGGAATCAGCACGAGAGAAACAGAAAGGTGCAGAACAAATCACAAGTATTGCAACATATCTTCCATATGTTGGTGGAAGTTCCATAGCACCTACACCAAATTGTTACATGTGCATCTGCATTAGTATCAAAGACAGAGCCGATCTTGACCTAAAGATTAACATCGCAAGTGCTTTTAGCGTTCCTTCTCTTTGCAAAGCCCCTGATGATTTCTCCCAGCGCCCTTGTGAGTTTTATCAATTCTACTTTTGGTTGGATCATTCTGTTTTTATCGTTGAATGTTGCCATGGTCTACAATTTATCATTCATAACTTGTTATAGTAACATGCTTTGAAAAATAGAGTATCTTAAGCCTTCCAATGTTGCTCTATTTCTGAAACTATTTCTTCTTTCAAAGCACGAAAGTTCAAAAATACTAGAGTTCCTATTTTATTTTAAGATTTTTTATTTTAAGTATGGTGTGGCGGATTTTCGGACAACCATCATAGGCAATTTGTGAAGGAATGTGTTAGATCTGTCATTAAGGAACATTATAGGAGAGGCCGAAAACATCAAAACCGACTTTGGTTAGTTTTTGGAAGTTATATTTCAGATAGTGGCAGTTGTGTTTTTATTAATTAATTATATCATCAGTTATGTGTTAGTGTAAGAATAAATAAGAAAAGGCAAGGCATAGTTGGTTATTACAGAGTTATTGAGTGGTTATTTGGGTGGAAAGAGAACCAAACTATCGAAACTTGGTAGAAACAGTAGCATTGTACTTTCTATTCTGTGTATGTATATGTTCTATCTCTGATTGAGAGCAACTCTCCAGGGAATATTCATTAAAATGCAGTTTTTATGAAGTTTATATACTATTGGTACTAGTTTCTATTAGAATGCCCGCCATGGCGGCACTATAGGCCGCAATGTCGTGTTTATAAGGCGGATTTTTGGGCTTCATCCTTTAAAAGCATTGCTCAGCTGATGGAAGTTCCAGGGAACAGATGAAATTGTCATATATCAAAGAATGGTGCAAAGTTTAGTAGCAGGGCTTCTAATTTGTATATTTTTTTTGGTTGGCATGGTACCCATACTTTCAAAATGTATACCCATTAATACTATTGGCTCCTGCAAAGTGGCCGAGGATGACAAACTGATGGAGCATGATGCCTTGCTACTGGATTGGTTCTTTGATTCATATTATCCTGGATTTATAGGGGATGATCCGAAGGAAACGGTGACTCGGTGAGTTTTCTCTTTGGTATTTTTCTTCTTATTTGTTCTCATTGGTTTATTGACTTGAAATGTTTTAGGGAAATATTCATTGATCTAGTGAATACTAATTTTTCCTGAAAATGTTATATATTTTGTGTATATGCCCTGGTGATTGTATGTTAGTACTCATTGGTAGGTGGCTATGTAACAAGTGAAATAATGGACCAATCAAATATAGTGGTTTGTTCAAATTTCGCTACGCATCAGTGCTACCGCTATAGCTGTTGTTTGACAACATTTTGTACTAAATAGCATATAGCCGAACAATAGTGATCTGTTTAAATTCCACAACGCTATAGCCGCTGTTTAACAACATTGCTTAACATACCGGGTTTTTTTGTGTGTTTTTGCATTGCTTTTTTACATCATGAGTTGGAAACCTGCTTTCAGTGGTGATTAAAATGCAAAGCTGTTCCTGCGCAGGTTGAAGAAGTACACAAGATTTCAATGTAGGAGACTCGTGTTGCCAAGTCCTTTCTTAACTTGACCAACTTAGGTTAAAACATCCATCTCACTCACCACTGAAGGAACATGTTGAACAAGGGAGATTTTGTCGATGAGAACAATGCAACTATAAAATTAGATATTAAGAAATTCTGGTGAAGCTTGTATTTAACTTGAAATAGTATATTGTTGAAGATTTTACATGATTGCGTTCTAATCATTTAAATCAAGAATTAAATAAAAGATTCTCATTAGTCTTATAAACAGCTGCCGGATAAAACTCAATATTTAGCTGAGTTGGTGTTACTTATCTTGAATTGGGAACATAGTACTGTATTTAAAAGTTCGTGAATGAATCAATTATCTGTTCAACGTGATTGCTTTTTTTTTTTGTATATAACTGATGCTTATCATAATCTGTTTTGTTTCTTATAATGAACTGACCAACTGATTTGAGTTTTTCTTGTTATAGATTTTTGTTCTTACTGTTTAGGTCCAGGGGAATTGATGAAGTCTTCTAACATTGGCCTAGTACTAGATTGAACATGTGCTTTGAATAAGCTTTCATAATATGTGTGTTCATATGCTGATTCTTTGGTTTCTTTGTGATGAAATTCTGTATTTTCGCATTTTGGGTTTCTCTAAACCACTGTAAAGAAATTGAAAAAGGTTTCATTTGTTTTGTTTTGTTTAGGATTAGGTGATCTATGATATGGTTTGGTTCTGTTGCTATGTTGAATGATTTGCAATGTATTTTTCATTGCTATATGTATTTGTAATTTTTAGTGTAAGAAAATGGAGATAACTTGATCCTTTAATTGGTTGTTCAGATTTTCATCAGTAGTAGGATGCAGGTTGTGGCTGTTGTTTCTGATTTTTGACAACTGATTTCTTTTTCTGAATGATGTACTCTTTATTTGATCCTAACATAGTAAAAAACTAGAGAGAAACTATATAATTGCATACTTGATCTCTGTTATTAATCCATTCAAATTCTAGTTATTGCATCTTAGAGGGAGTATGGAAAAGTGGTTGGCAGGTAGTTTCTCAGAAAATCGATGTGCAGTTTTAAACCTCGTGGTTTCAATTTGACATTTTTCATTCTCATTAATCTTTTTCTCTTTGTTAGGACTTTTGAGTATAACTGCTTTGTCTGTGTAGGAATGACAAAATTTGGAGATAATTCACTGTCAGCTCAGTCTGTTTTAGGAATGACTGTATTTTGGACCTAATGCAATTGGATCCTGTTCCTTGGCATTTGGGTTTATAAGGATTTTTCTTAATTCTTAATCAACTGCTTCAACAAGTTTAATAACCATTCTGCCATTGATCTTTGGTAGTTTTGGAGTTAGGACTTAGGATGCATCTGTGGTTTATTTTCATGTGTTGACCGGATCAAATATGGTAAAATTTGTATATGTGCAAGCAATTAATTTTTCATATTGAAACAAGTATGTAGCTTTGTCTCGTAGCAAGTCTGAATTACTTAACCTGATTTAAAAATCTTTCAATTTTGAGCATGTCATGTACAGATCAGACAATAAATGCTGGTGTGTGAATTGAAGGAGTGCACCTAATTTCAAAATCTCACGTTATGTATGGATGAGACAATAAATGTGCTTTGTGAATTGAAGGAGTGCTTGCTTGTTGATGTGTGAACTGAAGAAAGAGTGTTTGGTTTTATTAAAAATTGTTGAATAATAGAATCTTCCTTGTTCATAGAAAATGCAAATTATTAGATTTGTAAGATTTCATCTGATCAATGGATTATTTAAGATTAAAATGTGTCAACACTTCATGTGAACAATAGATTTTTTTCTCACTGTTTAGGTCCAGGGGAGTTGATGAAGTCTTCTGACATTGTCCTAGTACTTGATCGAACTTGCGCTTTGAAAAAGGTTCATAATATTTGTGTTCATATGCTGCTTCTTTGGTTTCCCAAATCAGAATTTTAAGTGTACTCTTTAATTGATCCCAACATAGTAAAAAACTGAAGAGAAATCGATTCAAATTGTAGTTATTGCATCTGAGAGATAGTATGGAAACGTAGTTGGCAAGTAAGCATCTCACAAAATCGATTTGCAGTTTTAACTACCATCTTTTAAACCTCATTGATTAAATTCGACATTTTTCATTGTCAGTAAGCTATTGCTCTTCGTTTGGACTTTCAGGTATGATTGCTTTGTTTGTGCAGGAATGAGAATTTCGGAGATAATTTCATTGACATCTTAGTCTGTTTTAGAATTATCAGTGGATTTAGATAATGCTCTATATAGGTGGTTCTTATAGTTTTAACTATGGAATGGTTTGAAGCCATAAACTTACACTCACACCTAATGCAATTGGATCCTTGTTCCTTGACATTTGGGCTTAAGGGTTTTTCTTAGTGCTTAATCAACTGCTTCAACAAGTTTAGTATCCATTCTTCCATTGATCTTTGGTAGTTTTGGAGTTTGGAATGCATCTGTTGTTTAATTTCATATGATAAGCCTATATTTGAGAAAATTTAAGAATATCATTGGAACGGGTGAGTTTTATGCTTGAAGTATTAGTGAAGTTTTATGTGTTACTTGCCCTGTGCATTGCTATGTCAATTGCTTTGTGATGGATTGATGAATCATTATTCATGGGTTTAATATTTTTATACCTGGTGTATTAGACTAGGAAGGAAAACAAAAGTGCATATACAATTTGCTGGTGTATTGCATAGGTTTTTTCTTTTTTGAAGAAATGATTCATAGACCTGTTGCGTTTCCTTCAGGATTCCGTCCAGAAGTTCTATGACCACGGGATTCGAGTGGGACCTCGGTAAGATATTTCTCATAAGCATCATTAGGAAAGTAACTCTAATAAGTAAGTTCATATAGATAATGATACATCTTGAATGATTCTTGCAAGCCCGTGTTCAAAATAACATGTTTTTTGCTACAGCATTCACAATTTTTTAGCAGCAAATTTTATGGTATATGGTTGCTTGAAGGAAATGGAAATGGTATGTTGCGTAATGCTTCAAAAGTGTATTGACATCCAAGGAGCTGATGTCACAGTTATCTAATGTAATTTCTTAATTTGTCGACTTACGAGTCTTGTCATTGCAGCCAAGCCAACCATCTTCCTTTGGTAATTTCAATCTAGACATGCATTCGTTGATAGTCTTTCGGTATCTATGTAGACATATGGTTTCTTGACAACATGAAAATGTGTATGGCAGATAGCCTGGAAAGGGCAATCATTCTTACACCATTGTCAGGTTGTATCTAGAGATATAATTTCATCATCTTTGGGTAGTTGTCATATATGAAGCCAAAGCCATAGGATACTTACAAGATTGGTAGAGAAGTCGTCTTCACAAGCCATTGTTTTCATGCCATGTTCCATTTCTCATTCATAACATACATTGAAAAAAAAGAGTATCTCGGCCTGCCAACGTTGGTCTATTTCTGAAGTTCCTATATTATTTTAAGAATCTCTGTTTGAAATGATTTTAACACACTTCTGCACTTGGATCCTAATCCAACTGAAGCTCGTGCTCTTAACCAGAAACTCCAGTTGCCTATGCTTACTACATCGTGTGTGTTAGCATGTCACTTCACAACTTATCATTCGGAAATTAATAGAGGGACTGACTTAATCGATATTTGAATAAGTCAGTGACTATTTTAGAATATCGATAACATGAGGGACTAAGTTGATGTGACATACCAAATTAGGCATTTACTCCACTGAGTTACAACGGTGTATTGTATATCTTCTGTGTATCCAAAGAAAACGGTGATTTTTCTGTTTTATATTTTTCGTCTAATTTGGTGTCCTTGAAAATCTTCATAGATTGTTTGTGTGCTTTCATTTCATTTTGATTACTCACTAAGAAAGAAAGATTGGAACTTAGCTTCCATTGACAAAGTTTGGATACAGAATCGGGTTTATTGATTTGGAATGCTTTAAGGAAATAAGATATCTCAATAAGAACTCACTTGGGTTGGCATGGTAGTGTTGGTTTGAGACTTAAGAGTATGATCATCCTCAATGTCTCAAATTTAATTCTTCCCATGCCAATTTGGGTAAGCTAGTTTAGTTTCTTCAAAAAAAGATATCTCAATGAGTTTTTGTATTGGGTATTTTGGGATCTTAAGTGCATACCATTTTTTCCGTTAAACATTTTAATTTTTTATATATGTATTAGGTTACCTATAGAGATATAAAATACCACTGATTATGCCTTGGTGGCAATGTAAGATCATCCACAATGGTGAGATTTTAACTATTTAATTCCTGGTACATAATAGGTATCTCCATTGGAGAGAAAAAATTTGGGGGTCTTAAAAGACTCCGGGTCTCACTTAACCATCACATTCTTAAGTGGACCCCACGATACTTTTTATTATAAAATAGATGGTAGTGTCTTAAATAAATATGTTATTGTTAGAATGTAAATGATGAAGAGTTATCGGTGGACCCATTTAGAACTTTTGTCATAGGTGCTGCATTGGAGTGATTGGGTGCTTATTAGGCATTGTTATTAAAAAAATTATAAAAGAATGATGTGTACACGTAAGACCTCGTTTAAGTACTCAAAATTGAAGGTCTCCATTGTGGATACCCACTTTGGTTGGTTCGATTGTGTGACTTACGATTTTGGAGTGTGTTCATTCTTAAGGTTTCAGATTCGATTCTTCCAGTATTGATTTGGGTGGATTAATTTAGGTTCTTCAAACAAAAAAATAAGCAAAGTAAAATTAAAGTAACACAACTTAATATATTTTCTATTCAGCTGACACTATAATTTGACTTAACATATCAGATTTTTTGTGCTCTTAGATTGCTTGTATTTAACTCAGAAGAAGCTTGTGTTTAACTTTAAGAAGTCTCCACATCAATTTTTTACCCACATTGTTGATCAAAGAAGGTGAATCATCCTAGATTGATGGTTACATTTGGTTAGGGATTCCAGCAAGAATTTTATTTCAGCCATTACATTAATTGGTTCGAATGAATGCACAAGTTGGAATTTGTTAATTTAAGGTTCAATTTATTTATAATTCCCTGCAATTTGAACTCAAGTCCCAATAACCTTTACTTCATCTATGTATTCAAAGTCCAGAAGGGGATCATGAATGCAGCGCATAGCGGGTTCGAACCGCCACATTCACTAAAGGTGTCCCTAGCTCTTAACAGCCGAGCTACATATGCAACCATTCTAGTTTCAACAGTGTCATTAGTGTTCCATTTACCATACAGTAATGGTCTAGAATTTCTTATTGATAACTTGTTACAGTAACATGCTTTGAAAAATAGTATCAGCCTGCCATTTTCTCTTGCTGTTCCAAAGCATGAAGGTGAAAAGGTCCATCATGATCATATGTGAATGAACATGTTCAAGAAATGAGATTTTATTGATGAGAACAATGCAACTATAGAATCAGACATTAAGAAACTCAAAGAAGCTTCTATTTAACTTGAAGAAATCTCTTTCATTAAATCTGTTACCAGATTGTTGATCAAAGAAGATGAATCGTCCAAGATTGCTAGTTACATTTGGTTAGGGGATTTATTTATTGATTTGTTAATTTAAGGTTCGATTGATTTGTAAGTCCCTGCAATTTGACCTCATTTTAATTAAGTTTCTATATATTATAATCTTTTATCAAAGTCATTTTAGTTTTCATATTTTTGTTTCTAACTCCCTTATCACTAACACTACTAAGAATGTTTGTTCCTTGTAATCTAAGAGAAGTGTTCTGCCTACAACACATGGCAGAATTTACACCTTTATTTCTTTGAGAAAAATAAATGTAACTTTTAGTCCTGAGAGAAATAAACCGGAACAAAATAGTCCTTGCCCTCTTTACATTTTGATTGGTAGATGAAGAAAACATAGAGGAAAAAAAAGAAAGTGAAAAGAAATGATTATTTTTTTCAATAAGCTAGGAGAGAGGGAAAGCATAAAGGGGAAACACAGAATCTCATCTAAGTTGACACCTTCAATTAAGAGGAAAACTATACACTAGAGGAAAACAATATACAAGAGGAGAGACCAAACCAAAACTCTCAAAAGGACGGCGAAAGGAAGAGATAAGCAAACTAAGGAAAAAGAAAATCCGGTAAACCAAAACGGTCTCTTAAAAAATCCTCCCTATTTGGTTACTAAAAAATATGTGTATTTATAAAATGACATAAATTGATTGCAAAAAAAAATGACAAAAATATTCTTAAACAAAATTTGATAAGATAAAATTTAAATAAGTATTTAATTAAAATCGATGGAAATTACAAAACTTTTTTAAAGTATATTTCATAACAATCAAGTATATTTTTTTTATCAATCTAATAAATTAATAATAAAAGAAAATTTATAAATATTTTTATGCATTTATGTTACATACTTATGAGTGATAACTTGTAAGTAGGGGTGGGAACATGTCAGACCCTCCGACAGAGGCCTACGGTCTAACCTATTTAAAGTTTAGCTCGGTCCAACTCGTTTAATAAGAAGGCTAGACTCAAAAATTTTATAAAACCTATTTAATCAAATAGGCTATGCTAAGACTTACAAAAAATAAACCTATTAAGCATATCAGGCCGGTATATTAAGCTTTTTATATATAATATCTCTTCGATTTTTAATATCATTGATTTTTTTTATAAACTCAATCATTCATATGATTTGGTTATTTAGTAGCAGGTATATTGATGTGATTAGACCTTCATAAGATTTCATTATTTAGTAGCAAACATATTTGTGTGTTGTAGGCCTTCATAAGATTTAGCCTATTTAGTAGTAGGCTTATAGGGGTGGTTAGGCCTTAGTGTAAAATAAGTTTTTAAATAGACTTTCAAGGCTTCATCGGACCCTTAAAAAGGTCAGGTCAAACCTTAAAAATGAGCCTATGATGGGTAATAGGTCAGACTCAGACCTATAAATTTTGAAGTAGGTCAGACTTAGGTCTTACAAAGTCTGACCCGGTCTAACCCATTTCCACCCATACTTATAAGAAAATAACATGAATATATAAAAATAAGGTAACTCTATTATTTTGGAGGTCTAGATTCAATCCGACATGGTCAACTTCGTCACTTTTGACTAATGGAGGGGGTTAGGCGTGTTCAAATTTAAATCGATCGAAAACAAAATCGTAAATCGATAAAAAAAATGAAAAAAAAACTACACAAAATCGAAAATTATAAGATGTATTTGGGTGTTCTTTTGTGAAAACCACTTAGATTAGATTTTGGATTGATTTTTCAAAATCGAACCAAACTGCATGCATAAAATTTTGTATTTTGTTTATTTTTTTTATTAATATGATATATACTATTAATATATTATTGGGTGGTTATTTAAATAAAAGCTAAATTACACCATAAGTCCTTTAAGTTATTTAATTGTAACACATTGGTCCTTTAAGTTTTATTCGTACCACTTACGTCCTTTAAGTTATTTAATTGTAACAAGTTAGTTTTTTAAGTATTTTTTGTAACGCTTAGGTCCTTTAAGTTATTTAATTGTAACTTTTAGACCCCGAATAACTTACATTTTTAAGATCTAAAATACCCAAATTGTTACGGTTAAATAACTTAAAGGACCTAATTGGTATTGAAAAAACTTAAAGGACCAACTTGTTACAATTAATTAACATAAAAGACCTAAGTGATACGAAAAAAACTTAAAGGACCAATTTGTTACAATTAAATAACTTAAAGGACCCATAATGTAATTTAGCCTTAAATAAATTAATATTACTTATTCTTTTAATTTAATATATATTTTACTATTTCATATGTTTCAAACATAATCAATCGTTGTAATTTTGTAATACTAATTTTCTAATATGTTAATGTTACATTTTGCATGAAGTATATTATTTTATTGCAATTTTATAATATTAAGATTAATAAAAAAAATATAAATTATAATTTGGATATCTAAAAATCGATCCAAATTAAACTGCAATAAATTGTATCGAATTTTATCAGTTTTTTTTGTTCATAATCCAAAATGAAGCGCATGTTAGGTTATCCTTAGATCAAATGAATTTATGTTTTAAAACTGATCCAAACCGCACCCCAAAGACCTATATAGGGAGTATATGAGATTCAAGGAATATTACTTACTAATCACTCGTAATACAAATAAAAAGATTTATGTATTTGATCAAATTTATACCAAATGCATTTGACTCTTTGTTTTACTTCTCGTTCCTGATGATAAACACCATTCGAAAAAAATTGTCATGGAATATAAATCACTCGTATTTTCATTCACTTATAAAATTAGATATTTTAAAGATGGTGTTACCTTGTTTGCATATTTTTTTGAATAATTTCATTTTTTTTTTGTTTCATATTCTTCGTTTGTACTAAAAACATGAGTAGTGCTATTTCTAGCGAATTATTTGTCGTGGAATTTTCCGAAGCATACGTGTTGAGCTTACAGTACATGACAAAGTGGTTTCTTCATGGTTTGGAGTAGAGAACGTGGGCCAGGGGTAGTAAAAAGCCTATCAACACTATTCGTGATCTAGTCGGGACGAATTGTCTCGCGATACAAAGCATTTCCCTAAAAACATACCTATTTTTTGCACCTAAATTATAACATTCCGTGTTTCCCAAAAATAAAAATAAAAATTTTCCTAAAAAATAATACTTTTTTTTAAGTGTCACTTTAGAATAGTACTCTCAAATTAAAGAAGTTGAGTTTTTTCTTCTCTTATTATACCCATGTTTTAATCCACCAACATATTCTTTCTTTTTTTCATACTTTCTCTTTCTTTTCAACAAATTTGATCTTATCATGGTTTTTTCATACTTTCTCTTTCTTTTCAACAAATTTGATCTTATCATGGAACAACTATTACATAAAACCAAATTTAATTCATGGTGGTTAAGATTTGCACTGTAACACCCATATAGAGTTTGCCTAGGATCTCTTACGAGTATTAAAATTTCGTACCGGATACATTAAATACAATACAGAAAGCTTGATAATATTATACAAAACATGAGTTTGTCATACAACTTATTGTCCGATACAAACATTTCCATAATATACATCCTAATACAACATTCTTATACATTAATCCATAAAACAAAGCATAAGCAGCACGTTCAGTCCATAGCCTTCTCTTTACCTTTGCGTCGTGCTACCTGCGAAGAACCTGCACCAGAAGGAAAGGGATGAGACATGACGTCTCAGTGAGCTCTACCCTACCTACTGTTGGCAACCACGGGGTAACCTAGGGTCGCCGTGCCTACTCTTGGCAATCTTGGGGATACCTATGATCGCTAAGTCTTTCTTTACTTATTTCGCGATCGAGGGGAACCTAGGATCGCTTCATGGCCTATCTCATGTATTTCATATTTCATTCTTAATCTTAGACTTATACGGAGTGATCTTGGGGACATCCTAGGATCACATCTCGTTCACTAGGAACTAATCATCATAACTCGTATTACATATAAAATATACGTATTCATTTCATATCATTAGGTTAGCAGTTAGGGTTGAACAATCATAGCATTATCTTGGTTCGTTTTACGGAGTGCATCCGGGTGGAGTAACCCCGAAGTACATCTCCCATCATACCGGTGAAATTCCTATCATATCAGGCTAACACCGGACTCCTCTTATCTTTGTGTAGGCAACCCTCTCGGTGAAGCCCCATCCGGCATAATCCGGAGCCTGCTGGACACATCTTACTTTACATGTGGACAACCCTCTCGGAGAAGTCCCATCCGGCGAATCCCGGAGCCTGATGGACATGCTTAAATCTTTTAACTTACGTGTGGATAGCCCTTTCGGAGAAATCCCATCCGGCGAATCCCGGAGTCTGATGAACACGTGATCGTATCGTATAACATATTCATATCGTATCCTTATACCTCATGTAATCATTCTCATTAATCTGTCAAGGTTCTTGACCCATCGTTCTCAAGAGCCATTCCTAGGGCTTACTTAAGCTTTTAACTTGATTCAGGAATTTCCAAGCTTTGTATAACCTTTGCTCAAGTTATGTCTTGATCTTTGGAAGCATTTAGAATGAACTAAAATGGTGGGTTAAGTTTCTAAAATATGTTATAGAAAATCAGTCGCCAAAAGCCATGCGCGCGCGAACCAGAACCCCCAGAACAGCTCAACTAGGTTGAACTGTTCAAGGCTGGTCGCTACAGCGCCCTTCTGGTCGCTACAAGCGACAACCGTCGCTACAAGCGCCTGCGTGGTCGCTACAAGCGCGGCTAGGCAGGGGAAAAACCCAGTTTGGTCGCTACAAGCGACCGTCCGTCGCTACAGCGACCATATCAGTAAAACCTGTGTAAAAACGTGTTTTCCACCATTTTTGCCCATTCAAAGGAACCCATGCTTCCCAAACATGATAAAAATGGTTTTCTTTCATAATTTAACAGTTATAAACACTTATGAGCAAAGATTAAACAAACAAGGAGATTAGGGCAAAACTTAAAATTTGTAATAACTTGCAAAACTCATAAATAGCACTCTAGATGGGTTCTAAAACCCTAAATGAGCTCACCTAAGCCTTAAATTTGTGCTGGTTCAGTTGTTCTTGCAAACCCTAACTTGTTCCTTCCTTATTCTTCTTTTCCTCTTCTTAATCTAGCTTCTTCCCCAAGCTTTCTTTGCAAGTTTTCCTTACTAGGTTTGGTTGAAGTTTGGATGAAGGATAGAGAGTGAGAGAGGGCGTGAGAGTATGAAGAGAAGGGGAAGGAAAATCTGAAAAATGGAATAAGAGTGAAGGAATGGAAAGGATCATGGATAAATATCCCATTCCATGATTCAAATAATTCTCCCTCTTTGCCTTATTTACAAAACTGCCATCACACTTAACTCTTAATTTTTCTTGCTTGCTTCTCAAGCTTCTAACACAGATGAATGCTACATCTAAGTGGGATATTACAATCTACCCCCCTTAAAGAAATTTCGTCCTCGAAATTTAAAATTTACCTGAAAATAGATTAGGATAGTGCTCTTGCATTTCTGATTCTAGCTCCCACGTCGCTTCGCCGTCGGGAGAACCTTTCCATACAACTTTGACAATAGGAATCTCTTTGTTCCTCAAAGACTTAACATCGCGATCAATTACCTGATCTGGTTCCGGTTGAAAAGTTAGGTCCGATCTCAAATCAATACTGTCCAGTTCCACTGGTTGGAAAGGATCAGGAATGAACTTCCTCAGTTGTGAGACATGAAATACATCGTGTAATCCTGACATGGCCGGTGGCAGCGCTAACTGATAAGCCGCTGGTCCGACACGTCGGAGTATCTGAAACGGTCCCACATACCTTGGACAAAGCTTCTTGGTTCTAAACGCTCCTCTTAACCCCAACTTGGGTGTAACTTTAAGGAAGACATGGTCTCCTTCTTCAAACTCTAATGGTCTTCGCCGCTTATCCGCATAACTTTTCTGACGACTTTGAGCTACTCTCATTTTATCCTGAATGGATTTAATCTTTAAGGTCGTCTCCTGAATTATCTCAGGTCCCAAAATACTTTTATCTCCGACTTCAGCCCAACAAAGCGGGGTTCTACATTTCCTACCATAAAGAGCTTCATATGGTGCCATTCCAATGCTAGAATGGTAACTGTTATTGTAAGAAAATTCTATCAGTGGTAGGTGATTGTTCCAACTTCCTCCATCTTCTAGAATACATGCACGTAACATATCTTCTAACGTCTGAATAGTCCTTTCTGATTGTCCATCTGTTTGAGGATGATGGGACGTGCTCATCTTTAACCTTGTCCCCAAAGCTTTCTGAAAAGCTTTCCAAAAGTGTGATGTGAAGATAGGATCTCTGTCAGATACTATACTAGCAGGTACACCATGGAGTTTCACTATCTCCGAAATAAATAACTCAGCATATTGAGAAGCTCGGTAAGTAGTCTTAACCGGCAAGAAATGAGCTGACTTAGTTAACCGGTCCACTATCACCCAAATGGAATCATGTCCTCGCTGCGTTCGAGGTAATCCACTCACAAAATCCATGGTTATATCTTCCCATTTCCATTGTGGAATCTCCAATGGTACCAACATTCCTGCAGGCCTTTGATGCTCAATCTTCACTTGCTGACAAACAATGCATCTCGACACAAACTCTGCAACGTCTCTTTTCATGCTAAGCCACCAATAATCTCTTTTCAAGTCTTGATACATCTTGGTGGTTCCTGGGTGAATGCTGAAACTGCTCTTGTGCGCTTCTTCTAAAATCAACCTCTTCAATTCCTCATCGTTCGGGACATAAACTCTTCCCTCAAACAATAATGTTCCATCAGGTGCAAAAGAAAACTCCGGTTGACTAGCTTTTCTTTGAAGATCCATATCCATGCTCTGCGCTTGTGCAATCCTAGATCGTAGCTCGCATGAAATATCCAACTTGTTTAATAAGATGCCACCATCCAAATCGGTAACATGGAGGTTAAGATCTCTAAACTTCTCATACAGCTTACACGTGTGCATCATCACCTCAGCTTTAATCAAAGCCTTTCGACTTAAGGCATCAGCTACCACATTTGCTTTTCCGGGGTGATATTTCAAATCAAAATCAAAGTCCTTCAGATACTCCATCCACCGCCTTTGCCTCATATTCAGATCTCGTTGATCAAACAAATACTTCAAACTCTTATGGTCGCTGAACAAATCAAATTGCGCACCATACAAGTGATGTCTCCATATCTTCAATGCAAAAACTATGGCTGCTAACTCAAGATCATGAGTGGGGTAATTCTCCTCATGAGTCTTGAGCTGTCTAGAGGCATAAGCTATTACATTTTCTCCTTGCATGAGGACACTTCCCAGTCCCTTGGAAGATGCATCGCAGAAAACGGTGTATCTCCTTTCAGGATCTGGTATTGCCAATACAGGGGCCTTAGTCAATTTCTTCTTTAAAACTCTGAAACTTTCTTCACATTCATCATCCCAAATAAAGGGTACATCTTTTCTGGTGAGGCGTGACAGGGGTAAAGCAATTTGAGAAAACTTCATAATGAATCTTCGATAATAACCTGCCAAGCCTAGAAAGCTCCTGACTTCAGCTACATTCTTTGGTCTTTCCCAATTGAGAACGGCCTCAACTTTAGATGGATCAACAGCTACTCCTCCTTGAGAAATAACATGACCCAAAAACTTAATCTCAGATAACCAGAACTCACACTTGCTAAACTTAGCATACAGCTGCTTGTCTCTAAGGACATCCATTACAATCCTCAAATGCTAAGCATGCTCTTGAGGATCCTTAGAATAAATCAAAATGTCATCAATGAAAATCACCACAAACTGATCAAGGTAGGGCTGAAATATCCTGTTCATGTAATCCATAAACACTGCTGGAGCGTTAGTTACACCGAAAGGCATAACCAAAAATTCATAGTGTCCGTAACGCGTTCGAAACGCCGTTTTAGACACATCTGAAGATTTAATACGAATCTGATGATAACCCGATCGAAGATCTACCTTGGAAAATACTGTCGCTCCCTTGAGCTGGTCTAGAAGATCATCAATCCTTGGAAGAGGATACCTGTTCTTGATAGTCACTTTGTTAAGTTGGCGGTAGTCAATGCACAACCTCATACTTCCATCCTTCTTCTTGACTAACAAAACTGGAGCACCCCATGGTGAAACACTGGGTCTGATGAAATGCTTCTGGATTAAATCTTCGAGTTGAGATTTCAACTCTTTCAACTCTATAGGTGACATTCTGTACGGTGCCACAGACACTGGCTCCGCTCCTGGAATCAAATCAATTGAAAACTCCACCTCACGCTCTGGAGGTAAACTCGTGACTTCTGAAGGAAAAACATCTAGATACTCATTCACAACCGGAATGTCACTGGGACTTAACTCTGACTCTGAAGCCACAGTGAGCATTACATAAAATCCCTTATCTTGAGCACAAATAAACTGGATTAACTGATGGGTGCGGTTAATCAATTCAGATAAAGCCACACCTTCTGCCGTATCACTGGTCGGCATATAAATACTCTTTTCAGAACATCCAATATATACATGGTTAGCAGAGAGCCAATCCATGCCTAATATCACGTCAAGTTGCTCCATCGGGAGACATATTAAATCAACATAATAGGTCTTGCTAGACACAGTGATAGGACAGTTTTCACAAACATATCTTGCCTCAATTCCGCCCTCAGTAGCGGTAGTTACTAACATTGGAGGATTCAACGGAGACAAGGATAATTGAAGCGTCTCCACACATTTATATGAAATAAAAGAGCATGAAGCGCCACAATCAAAAAGAACTTTTACTGGGTATGAACCAAGATAACACATACCGGCAATCAGGTCTTCATTTGCCAAGGCCTTTGCACCATCAAGGGAATACACCCTTCCTTTGCTTGTAGTAGTTCCTTCAGTTCCACTTCTATTTCTCCGTTCTGGACAATTTGCAATAATATGCCCCGGCTTCTTACATCCATAACAAATACCTGTACCCTTCATACATTCGCCATAATGTGACTTCCCACAATTGTTACAAATAGCACCAGCCTTCGGTGAATACGTCTGTTTACCCCTTTGAGGTGATCCCTTCGGTTTCAACTTATCATGATACTTATCCTGCATCCTGCTCTTCCTTCTTTCAAAAGCCACTGATCTTTCCTTTGAGGTTTTTGCAAGTCCTGCCTCGACTACCAAGCTATCATGCACCAATTCATCGTAACTTGCAGTTCTTTGGAGACTTACTGCAGTATCAATCTCACCTCTCAAACCTCGTTTATACTGATTCATTTTCCACACTTCATTCTCAGCATATTCGTTGTGTGTAGAATAATAGGACAACTCTTCAAACTTCTTTGTGAACTCAGCAACCGACATACTTCCTTGCTTCAATTCTAAGAATTCTTGTTCCTTCTTTACCTTGTAAGACAAAGGCAAATACTTTTCCAACATCACTCCTTTAAAATTCTCCCAATTCACTTCTACACCGTTGGCTTCCATCCTGCGCTGAGCAGATTCCCACCAGTCTTCTGCTGCGCCTCTGAGTTGGTTTGTTGCATAGACCACTTTATCTTCTTCCGAACAATCAGCCATCCTAAAGATCTTCTCCATCTGCTTAATCCACTTTCTTGCTTCTTGAGGTTCACCTTCTCCATTGAACTCTGGAGGGTGATGTCTGTTATACTCCCGAAACACGGGGTTTCCAATTACTGGAGGAGGTGGTGGTTGTGGATGGAAACCTTGTCCTTGCTGCATCATTTCCATCCATTGTTGTTGAGCTTGGGCCTGTTGCTGGGATTGCTGTTGCATCATCAGCATCATTTGCTGATACTGCAATGTATTCTGAGCTTGTTGCTCTTGGTACTGCTGCTGCCAGGCCTGCTGTTGTTGCATCATCTGTTCCCATGAATTCTGACTGGGTCCTCCACTTTCATCGCTAGCTTGATTGGTACGAGGTCTACCTCTTCTTCTCCCAGACATCTTATCCTAGCTGTCATATACAAGTCAAAGTGATCAGTTTTAACTGAACATAACATCTAGAATAATGTCCTGGATCCAAGAGGTCCATAAACTTGGATTGTACTTTAATGACCCAAGGCACGGTCTGAATCGACCTGCTCTGATACCAAATTGTAACACCCATATAGAGTTTGCCTAGGATCTCTTACGAGTATTAAAATTTCGTACCGGATACATTAAATACAATACAGAAAGCTTGATAATATTATACAAAACATGAGTTTGTCATACAACTTATTGTCCGATACAAACATTTCCATAATATACATCCTAATACAACATTCTTATACATTAATCCATAAAACAAAGCATAAGCAGCACGTTCAGTCCATAGCCTTCTCTTTACCTTTGCGTCGTGCTACCTGCGAAGAACCTGCACCAGAAGGAAAGGGATGAGACATGACGTCTCAGTGAGCTCTACCCTACCTACTGTTGGCAACCACGGGGTAACCTAGGGTCGCCGTGCCTACTCTTGGCAATCTTGGGGATACCTATGATCGCCAAGTCTTTCTTTACTTATTTCGCGATCGAGGGGAACCTAGGATCGCTTCATGGCCTATCTCATGTATTTCATATTTCATTCTTAATCTTAGACTTATACGGAGTGATCTTGGGGACATCCTAGGATCACATCTCGTTCACTAGGAACTAATCATCATAACTCGTATTACATATAAAATATACGTATTCATTTCATATCATTAGGTTAGCAGTTAGGGTTGAACAATCATAGCATTATCTTGGTTCGTTTTACGGAGTGCATCCGGGTGGAGTAACCCCGAAGTACATCTCCCATCATACCGGTGAAATTCCTATCATATCAGGCTAACACCGGACTCCTCTTATCTTTGTGTAGGCAACCCTCTCGGTGAAGCCCCATCCGGCATAATCCGGAGCCTGCTGGACACATCTTACTTTACATGTGGACAACCCTCTCGGAGAAGTCCCATCCGGCGAATCCCGGAGCCTGATGGACATGCTTAAATCTTTTAACTTACGTGTGGATAGCCCTTTCGGAGAAATCCCATCCGGCGAATCCCGGAGTCTGATGAACACGTGATCGTATCGTATAACATATTCATATCGTATCCTTATACCTCATGTAATCATTCTCATTAATCTGTCAAGGTTCTTGACCCATCGTTCTCAAGAGCCATTCCTAGGGCTTACTTAAGCTTTTAACTTGATTCAGGAATTTCCAAGCTTTGTATAACCTTTGCTCAAGTTATGTCTTGATCTTTGGAAGCATTTAGAATGAACTAAAATGGTGGGTTAAGTTTCTAAAATATGTTATAGAAAATCAGTCGCCAAAAGCCATGCGCGCGCGAACCAGAACCCCCAGAACAGCTCAACTAGGTTGAACTGTTCAAGGCTGGTCGCTACAGCGCCCTTCTGGTCGCTACAAGCGACAACCGTCGCTACAAGCGCCTGCGTGGTCGCTACAAGCGCGGCTAGGCAGGGGAAAAACCCAGTTTGGTCGCTACAAGCGACCGTCCGTCGCTACAGCGACCATATCAGTAAAACCTGTGTAAAAACGTGTTTTCCACCATTTTTGCCCATTCAAAGGAACCCATGCTTCCCAAACATGATAAAAATGGTTTTCTTTCATAATTTAACAGTTATAAACACTTATGAGCAAAGATTAAACAAACAAGGAGATTAGGGCAAAACTTAAAATTTGTAATAACTTGCAAAACTCATAAATAGCACTCTAGATGGGTTCTAAAACCCTAAATGAGCTCACCTAAGCCTTAAATTTGTGCTGGTTCAGTTGTTCTTGCAAACCCTAACTTGTTCCTTCCTTATTCTTCTTTTCCTCTTCTTAATCTAGCTTCTTCCCCAAGCTTTCTTTGCAAGTTTTCCTTACTAGGTTTGGTTGAAGTTTGGATGAAGGATAGAGAGTGAGAGAGGGCGTGAGAGTATGAAGAGAAGGGGAAGGAAAATCTGAAAAATGGAATAAGAGTGAAGGAATGGAAAGGATCATGGATAAATATCCCATTCCATGATTCAAATAATTCTCCCTCTTTGCCTTATTTACAAAACTGCCATCACACTTAACTCTTAATTTTTCTTGCTTGCTTCTCAAGCTTCTAACACAGATGAATGCTACATCTAAGTGGGATATTACATGCACATAACAGAAAACAAACTTTGTTTAAAAAAACTATTTTTAGTTTAATTGAAAATGAGTAAGTAGGTTTAATTGAGAAATGATATAATTGACAAATTGTACTCTTAAACTATCATAATGATAGTTAAATAGGAAAAAAATGTATAACGACGCTTAAAACGAAACAGATGACGTAATAACATTTCATTTTATAAATTAGAAAAACGACGATTATTGTTGTTGTGTTATATAATTCGTTTTAATTGTGTGATTGGTGAATTATTTTGATTTTTATAATGAAACTTGAGTTCAGCCAAAAAAAAAATAGTGAAGTGTGAGTTTTGTTTTTGAATTTGAAAACTAATAAATGACCAATAAAGTCGATAGACATAGATTATACTTGTTGTTAGATGTAACTGATTCTTCATTTTGATTGTCCGTAAATGGTGATTAGAATTTGGATATTTTGTTATAATTGTAATTATTAGGTTTGTGATACAATATTTGAGTGCCACGTGTAATATTACTTATGTAAGAGATTTTTAAATTACCATGCGTACTTGTTAAATTATTGATGTTGTAATATATGTTTAGGAGGTTCATTACATCAAGATCTGTTGTCCTAAAATAACATGTTTCCATCTTCTTGTTCTTTAACGAAAACTGAGTTTTACAAACCACTTTCCATTGAGAAGATGAACTTTCCATTGTGAATCATGTCTTCTGGTATTTAGATATCTTCAATTCCCTTCGACCGAGAACCAAATAATCTGGTATTCAAATATCTTCAATTCACTTAAGAATATTTTAAAATGTCTACAAAATTCTCCCACAACAAGTTATACATGTGTATATATTTTTACTCATATATCAACACGAGTATCTTTTTTTATAATTTATACATGTGTCTATATTTTTTCTCATATATCAATACGTGTACCTAATTTTTTTAATTCATACGTGTGTCTATGTTTTTACTCGCATTAATACAAGGACTTGCTTTTTTGTAATTTATACATGTGTTTATATTTTTACTCATATTAAGGCAAGAACCTATTTTTTTTTGTAATTTATACACGTGTCTATAATTTTTAATTTATACGTATGTCTATACTTTTACTCAAAAGTAGTCACTAGTACATTAGAAATTGTATAGTTATGAATTTTACGTGTGTTTGACTTGTATTTTTAAGACAAAATTTCTTTTTATGGGTTCCTTAAACAATATCCTTAGACATTATTTGGATTCCATCCATTTGAACGATTCCTAGTTTTTTTCTTATTTTTTGCATTATTTCCAAAAATACCCTTTATTAAATTGACATTCCATTTTCTAAAACATATTTGATTATCAATGAAATATAAACAAGCTCAATTTTACATGTAACTGTGTCTTTCAATCCCAACCATTCAATTATTCTTGGTTTTGGGATTTAAATTTGTTTAGTGAGTACGATATAGTGAAGTTAACTCACATTCTTTCTCTCATTCTTTCCAACGTATTCTCTCTCATTTCTCTCATCGGCAGCCACAACCTTTCTCTCATCTCATTCTTCACTAGGGATGTCCATGGGTATCCATGGGTACAGGTAGTATGATATATGTCCCCGTCCCATTGGATAAGTATGGTACACGTGCCCATCCTCGTACCCGTGCGGGTATCTCTATACGGGTAATCCACGGGTATTTAGATAGCCACGTATATTCGCGGGTACCAATGGATTTTTGAATTAATTTTTTTGTATAAAGAAAAATATTTTTTAATTACCTACAAACTTCAACTTTTAAACATCCATACCTAACATATTTCATTCAAATTTCATAATTCATACCATAATCCAAACAAACATCATGATTCTTACATAATCCCATGCAAATTCACCATACCATAATGCATACAAAATTCATGATTCTTACATAATCCATATAAATTCTTTAACTAAAATAAAAGGATAAAAACATCCAAAATCCAAATAAACATCCAAAAAGCATAAAAACCTCCAAATAAAAGCTAGAAAATACTAAAATCCAAATAAACATCCAAAATTTCATATGTATTCCAAGCTTCAATAACTGCACTTTTACTTCCCACTTCTTGAAATAAAAGCATAAAACCTCCAAAAAAATCGACATACAATGATATTTGAAATAAAATCTTATAACATTCACTAACAATGTCATTCACCAGTTATGCCAATGTCACCATCCATATCTTCCAAGATTGAGTTAAATTCAATGTTCTCAAACTTTGGTTATGTAGAACCTAGAAAAGAAAAAGAAAAAGTCAAATAATATTTTGTGTAAATTAACATTATTAAAAAAAACTTGTTGTAGAACTGATTACCTTTCACATCACTCCATAGCCAATCTTGGACACACATCAATGCCTCTAAAGTATCTGAATCCAATTTACTACGATGAGGAGTAAGAATCCGACCGCTAGTGCTAAATGAAGACTCTGAAGCAACAATTGAAACAGGAATTGCTAAGAAATCTCTTGCAATCTATTGCATGATTGGATATTTTAATCCATTTGCCTTCCACCAACCTAAGATGTCAAAATTTTCATCATTCGGTAACATTTCCTCCTCTATATAGTGGTCAAATTCTGACCTACAAGATGCAACACTTGGTTTTACGCTAACATGTTTGCCAAAATTAGTCCTCCAAGCTTCTTTTTTGCCAACAACAATCACTTCTGATAAAATTTGATTTTGACATGAAGATGAAGAAGCATTCTCCTTCTCGTTCTGCTTCTCTGTCATTTTTTAATCATACTTAGTTACCATATCTCGGAAAAAAGATTTAATCTTCTCAATTTCATTGTTAGATTCATCTCAATAAATTTGAGGATAAATGTAATCCAACAATTCAATATTGTACCTTGGATCCAACACAATGCCTACTGCCATCACTCTATTTACCACTTTCCAATACTTGTTAAACTTAGAAAGTATACTTGTAGCCATCTTTTTAATGAGATGGCTAGCAGAAGAATCCGACCACCCAATCAAAGCCAATTTCATTTCACATACTTTGGAAAAATAAACATTTGCAATTGGGTACATGGTACCAGAAAACAATTGTGTGACTTCATAAAAAACTTCCAACAACTTACAAATTTATTTTGCTTCCATCCATTCATTTTCACTCGGCAAGGTTACGTACTCACTATATCGTTTTGCCAGGCGATCATATTGTATGACAACATTAAGCATTAAGAATGTAGAGTTCCATCTAGTCTTGCAATCTTGAACAAGTTTTTTATCATAAGAAATGTTCACTTGAGCACATGTCTCTGAATTTCTCCTCTCTTTTCGGTGTTGCTTTCCAATAGCTAACACCTAATCTAATATTTTCAATGGTACCAGTGATTGTGGACAAGCCCTCTTTCACAATTAAATTCACTATGTGCGTTGAACAGCGCATGTGAAACAATTTACCACCCAATATAAGTGACCTAGGTGTAATCATATTCAAAATGCGTTCAATCATAGCATCATTCGTAGAGCAATTATCAAGAGTTATTGTGGACACATTTCTATCTAGATTCCAATCCAACAAACATTCATATAAGGTGTCAGCTAGAGTTTTGCTAGTATGGGGAGCTGGCACATAAATGAACCTACCACAAATTAAAATTTAAAAAATTATATGACTAACATTATACAAAATAACTCCTTAAAAAATCACTATATATAAAATATAAAGTGAGCTGTAACTATATCACTAACATTATACAAAGTATCATAACAACAAAAAACTATATCACTAACATTATATAAAATACCATAAATTAAGTAGTTTAGTGTTATTACCTTACAACTCGACTTTGAAGGGTCCATGAATCATCAATAAAGTGAGTTGTAACTGTCATATATCCTTTATTTTAGTTACTTGAAGTCCACATATCACTGGTAAATGCAATACGACTTTGATTTTTTTACAACAATTTCTTTGTATTCTCTTTCTCATCCTCATTAATTTTCATGATGTCAGCCTTGATAGTGCTACGAGAAACCAAGTTAAATAAAGGTTGCATAGAAGCACAAAATTCTCTAAAACCAATGTGTTCAACCATCAATAGAGGATACTCATGAAGAATTATCATCTTATCAACTTTAAGTCCTGCCATGTCTTGATTAAATTAATGCATAAGAACCAACCATTATAGTTTAAACCTCAACTTTTTCAGTTTTGATCAAAGCTTGCCTTATATCTCGAGTTGTTCGATTTGTGCAAGCCATCCAGTGCGCCTTCAAGTGTGAAGTTCCTTGACCTAGGTCCCCCAAGAGTTTTTCGCCACAATAGTTGCAAATAGCTTTCCACTTATCCTCTATTTTTTCCTTTTGAAATGTTTCCATACTTCAGAATTAAACTTTCTTTTACGACCTTTAACCTCGATTTCACATTGGGACTGCACTTTCAATTTCATTACGAGTTGAAATAGTGTCTGCATTTGGAAGAATCCGAACATTTGAAGCAACGACATTAGACTCATCCACGGTTAAGGGCACCGGATGCTCTTGCGCATTTGCCATATGACTAGGAGTGAAGGTTCCTTGACTTTCTTCAAAAGACATTTTACAAATAAATAACATAGGGAATTTTTAGAACCTTTAAACAACAAATATAATCAATCTTCTTGTTATTCTAAAAACAACAAACATATAGTAGTACATTATATAACTAAACACTAAAAAGCATTAAAATACATACCACCAAAATAGACACAAAATTACAAATTTGTGTAAAAGCTCAAATTTGGAAAATATGCTTCATCCCGTTAGCAAATATAGAAGCTTATCAAATTTGGGAATTTTTTCAAATCATAATCTACAAAAAAAAATCATAGAAATAAACAACATTACAAAAAAGTTCTGTTTCACACAAAAGATTAAATCAATTCAAATCTATAAAACAAGAATTCACGGTGAACAATTTCAATCCCTTAATTTCTTTAATATATTCATGAACCGCCATGAGCATCTATGAATAGCATAAAATTGAAATTGTAAACAAATTAGAGGGTAATTAGTTTGATAATTCATTGATATTATGAACAAAAGGTTGGTATAGTATATATTACCAATTGAAATATTCATGTATTCCTCTAAAATTAGAAAGCCCTAAAATCTAAAATCATAAACAAGTAATCATGCTAAGGAGAAAAAGAAAAAAAAAAGAGAAGAGATGAAGGAGAAGAAGAAAACCTGGCCACACAAGAAGAGGAGAGGAAGAGAAATTTTTGAAAGAATCTTTGAGAGAAAGAACATAGAAGAGCGTCGTACACGTGAGTAAACTAGGTTTTTTTTTTAGACACCAAACTCTTATATATATATATATATATATATATATATATATATATATACATATATATATATAGACACACACGTGGATATTTTAGTAATGCACTTAATTTATTAAGGGATACAGATACCCGCGGGCACATGTATCATAAAATCTGTGTCTGTGTCTATAAAGTAATGGGTAGTTAAATACCCGTTTATTATACCCACATATACCCGTTTAGCTACATGCCCCCGTGTCCATGACAGATTTTATCCACAAATACCCGCGGGCACGAATTTTTTTGCCACCCTTGTTCTTCACTTAACCATCAACAACAATAAATCATTCTTTCTCTTTTCTCATTCTTTCTCTCATTTCATTTCTAGTATGTTAGTTTTGTTAAGTATAAATGTTTGTTGCCATATAAGAACACTTTTTTAAGAGAACACAAATTTTTAATCTGTCAAGAAGCTTGTTGTTTTCACGTTTTGTAAAGAAGTTAACACGTTTTTGTATAGAAGGAATACTTAACACGTTTTGTAAAGAAGTTTCCTCCATGTTTTCTGCTGTAGAGAACACACCATGTTTCTTAATAATATTTGATGTTAAAAAAAATTGTTAAGGTGTAGGTAGATCTAGGACACTCATGTTTGTTGCCATATAAGAACACTTTTTTACGAGAACACACATTTTTAATCTGTCAAGAAAGTTTGTTGTTTTCACGTTTTGTAAAGAAGTTAACACGTTTTTGTTATAGCAAATTAAGTTAACACTCATGTTTTCTGTTTTCACGTTTAGCTTAAATGTTTAAGCACTTTATTATGTTCTTGTTATAATTACACTTCTGCACACACTTATGAGTGAGACCCTATACATGTGCTTGTGTGAAACTTTAGGTTAGTTTAAGGTTTAGTGATAGCCGTTTTGAATGTACATCCTATATGGTTATCGCGAAGAACTCGTCTAGAGTTACTTTATCGTAAATACCCCACTCATTGGATGTACTTTGTAAGACCCTAGATTTTGTGTACAGTGGTTTGTAGAGCGTTAGCGGTGGCTACGTGTCTTAGAGTTTTAATGTTAGTGTTTTGTGTTATATTTTGTGTAATATAACTGTTTTTGCTGTTTTTGAGCCTGTTTCGCACTTGTACGCCGAAAAGGAATGAGATTTGGTTTATGAGTTTCTTTTATAAATAGGAAGTTTTCCATGAAAATAGTTTTCGGAGGTTCGACTTTATTTGAGTTTTTGATAAACGAAGAGAAGATTTTTATCAGTCGTTTAAAATTTTGCAGACTCCGAATTTTGTGAAAATTTAGAGATGAGTTTTATATATCGACGCGAGTCGGAAAATACTTTCAGAAAAATTTTAGAAGGCACGGTTTAAAAGTTCAGTCGGAGAAACTGTTTTAGCGATAATTTTTGGAAACGGAATAATGTGGACGTTTATTCCGTATACTGTTATTTTTGTATGTTTTGCTTGTCGCGACGCGCGAGAGCTGAGTACGAGGGTGTTTTTCCAAGAGGGAAAAATATCTAGAGGTGTGTGTTATGAGGACTTGATCTAGAGGGCTAGGGATTAGCCATGGAAAGTGTTTTTTTGATCCAATGGGTGAGATTGAACAAGAGGAAATAGTTAGTAAAGAGTAGTAGACTTTTGGGGACTTAGAGAGAGAGAAAATTCATTTTCCCAACACTCTATCTTCTTCTTCTCCACGTGAGTTCCATTCCCCTTTCTAGAGTTTCATAAAAATTTTATTTTCTTCATTGTTGGACCTTGGAAGCTTGGAAAAATTCTAGAGAAAGTTGTAGAAGTTGTTTGCTAAGGTAATAACTTCTTCCTTTACTTTAGCTGGCCAAACCATTAAGGTTTGATGTATTTTTGGAATTTTATTTGTTGAGAAAATTGGTAGAATATGGCTATACTATGTCCTAGGCCATGAGGATGATTCATGAGTGAGTAGTCATCATGTTTGTGACTAGTTGTTTTAGTTTCATTAAGTTTCATGAGTTTTGGATAGTTAGGGTTTTTGAGGAAAAGTCATTGATCAAGAACATGTTTTGTTTTGTATTTGAGAAAATAAAAATGGTTTTTGAGGTTATGAGGAAGTGGGATTGTATAGAAAAAAGTTTTGTTTCAAGGATGTGAAAAATTTTACCTTGTGGACTTAGAAAAAATTTTGAAGAAAGTCCTTGAGTTTTGCTTTAATGTTGTTTTGATTGGAAAAGAAATTTTTGTAACATGTGTTTATGGTGTGTGATTTCCATTTGCTAAAACCTTGTTAATGCTTGTTTTCAAAGGCTTAATTAGTGATCAATTGGTGCAAGAATTTTGAGCTATTGGTATAAACACAAAAGTTGTAGGTATGGATGTTAGTTTTCTAATGCCGTTGGTCTGACGTCAAAACGATTTATAGAACTTGAGTTATGGTCAAATTTCTGCACGTAGGTCACAGTGAATTTTTATGGACTTTCTGCACAACTTTTCCGAATTTCAAACGAAAACTGGTATTGATCGGTACAGAATTGGCCTTGGGTGTAAACATGAAGGTTTTAGATAATTTTGTTAGCTTTCCAGTGGCTTTGGTTTGACGTGAAAATGACTTTTAGTTTTTGAGTTATGATGAAAATACTCCAAGGAGGTCTTAGTGAAATTGTACAGTGACAGCATTCTTTGTTTCATGTTTTTGCGTCTTTTTCACACGTCTCTGTTTTAAATTGGTCTTTGGTATAAACATGTGAAATGTTGTAATGTGTTTTGAAAACGAAAAAAAATGACGCAATCGATTTCGTGAACATTGATCAATATAGAAGGGGTATGCGCTAGAAGGGGTATGAGCTAGAAGGGGTATCCTAGTTAGAAGGGGTATCGCCATTTGTTGGATATATCATATGGAAGTGTTTATTGATTTCGTACGTTGTTTGTTAGGAAACGCGAACTCGTAGTGTGGAACGATTTGATTGTTGTAAGAGCTTGCCAAGGTAAGGGCTCCACTATTTATTTCCGTCTTTCACTGAAATTGGACATGCTTGAATTATTTTGTTGTGATGTATTCTTGAGTGAATTACATGTCTAATTTCGTGTATTCTCGTGATGAGAACGTGTTTAGAATTATATGTGCTGTTTACATATAAATTGGGAGAAATATGTATGCATATTGAGTTGATACATATGCTTGAGTTAATTGCTTTACACATGTCTAGTGGAATGTATGTGTAGACTTGTCGATGTGGTAATTACATATTAAGAGAATATGTGTTTTGTTGCATTAGTATATGTAGAGAGGGCATATGCTCATGCATTCATAGTTATGCGTTTCGCCAAGAGGGCTGCGCCGGTGTTATCCCACCTGATTGAGTTGGTATAGAAGAGCTATACCCGGTGTTATCCCACCGTTATTGAGTTGGTATAGAAGAGCTATACCTGGTGTTATCCCACCAATAGTAGGAGGTGTTATCCCACCTAAGACCTACGACCTTCTATAGAGAGGTTTTCCGGAAAAAGTCATGCATGTGGAGTCCAGAGAGAGCTGGATGACCACGATCATTTTAGAGTCCGCATTATAGGCTATGTGTGCATTGCTTATAATATGCTTGAGTATCGCAATTGCTATGTGTTGTGCCTTGATTTAAGGAACCCGTTGGTGGGGAGTATTATGTGTTTATAATGAGTTTTCTCTATTGGTAAATGAGCTTTGATGTGGTATGTGTATAAATCTCTCGCACCGGATATATATATATATATATACTTGTATTTTGTGGTGACGCTTGCATATTTGTATGAACGGGATTATCCCACCCCAGGTGTTAGGGATCCGTCTGAGACGCTTGGAGATGAGGGTGGTGGTTGCAGTGGCCATCAGAGTTAGGAGGGAGCTGGAGTCTCGTTAGCTAGACTATGCGCCGGTGTTAGTGTACACCGTGCTTTTGCGTATAGGCATAGATGCTAGTTTTATTTTGAGATACTTGTGCTTGATGCACCTTTTTATTTTGGACTGTAATATATTCAGGTGTACACTTGCTTTGTGAAGCCCTATGATATTTATATATCAGTTTTCTTTGTACATTTAAATGCCGGCTCAATTAAATGTTTTATTTGAAAAAAAAATAATACCCCTTTTTTTGAGTTTAAGAAAACGGGGTGTTACAATTGTGGTATCAGAGCTCGGCTTTAAATCTTCAAAGGGAAAGTGTACATTGGGATTGTTAGTCCAAAGTTGGCTAGAGATTAGCTAGAGTTGTGTCCGTCGAGCGATCGACTTTGGGTTCTGTTATGGGTAATGATGTGTGAGAGATATTTTCTGAGGAAAATTTTGGGGATAAGGACTCAATCAAAAATTGGTATGTGCAGGATAGAATATGCCTCCGAGAAGGGCACCTGCTGTTCCTAGAGACGAGGATGTGGACATGAACCAGATGGCTCATGCCATGAACACTATGGCAGTTGCTGTGGCTGCCCAGACTGAAGCTAAGGCGCAGAGAGATATGGAAAAGCGCGAGAGAGAGATCGTAGCTGCGGGGTCTAGGCTACTTACCAGTTTCAATCACCAAACTCCTCCGAAGTTTAATGGGGAGGGAGGTCCGGAAACAGCGGATTTGTGGCTCCAAGCATTGGAGAGGATTTTTGGGGCGATTCATTGCCCGGAAGGGGAGAAGGTGACTTTAGCCACCTATCAGTTACTTGGAGGTTCAGAACACTGGTGGAGGAACACTCGACTTCTCATGGAGGGTGTTTATGAGGAGATAACTTGGGAGAATTTCAAGAGGAGATTTTTGGCCAAGTATTTTCCGGAGACGGCTAGAGAGCGCTATGGGGAAGAGTTCTTGAGGTTACGACAAGGGGGCATGAATGTGGAAGCTTATTCGAAGAAGTTTGAGTCTTTGTCTAGGTTCTTCCGGTTTTTCAGAGATGGGGTCGACGAGAGTTATATGTGTCGTCGTTTCCAAGATGGGCTGAGGTACGAGCTACAGGATGCGGTGGTGCCGTTGGGCATTCGCCAATTTCAAGTGTTGGTAGAGAAATGTCAAGAGGTGGAAGACATGAGGAATAAGCGGGTGAACCGCCAAGGGAATTTCAATTCGGGAGGGCCGAATCGTTCAAGTGGTTCAAGTCAGAACCGTGGTAAGCAAGGTGGAAAACCTTATGACCGTTCACAGAATAACAAGGGAGCGGGACGCTCAGAGGGCCAGGGGAGTCAGAGCAAGGGAAAGTCTATTTGCTACAAGTGTGGAGAGGAGGGCCATTTTGCTAATAACTGTAGCAACCCGGAAAAGAGGCCCATTTGTTTTAATTGTCAGAAGCCGGGGCACTTTGCTAGAGATTGTAGAGCCCAAAAGGCCTTGCCGTCGGCGATTATGGCACAGAGTACTCGACCAGTGGCCAAAGGACGTGTCTACTGCATGGGCACGGAGGTGAGTGGTGAGGCTAGCAACGCCATTCGTGAGAATTGTCAGATTGCAGGTAACTCTTTAACTGCATTGATTGACACGGGAGCAACTCACTCCTTCATATCTTTGTTTTGCGCCAATCGTCTGAATTTGATTGTTTCGCCGTTACCGTTTGATTTGAATGTGTCTACTCCTGCTAAGGATTTGGTAGTGAACACCGCATGTTTGCATTGTAGGGTAGTTGTCCAGAATAGAGATTTCCTGGTCAATTTGATTTGTTTACCTCTTCAGTCTCTCGAGATCATCCTCGGGATGGATTGGTTGTCGTACCATTATGTTATTTTGGATTGTGCTCGGAGATTGGTCTTCTTTCCCGAGCCGGGTGTGCGAAGGTATCTGTCTGCCAATCGGCTGACAGTGGTTATGTGTAATGGAGAACCAGAGATTGTGTCACTTGCGAGTTTGGGAGTGACGTCAGAGATTCGAGTAGAGGAACTTCGAGTTGTTCGACAGTTTCAAGATGTTTTTCCGTCAGAGATTCCAGAGTTTCCTCCGTGTAGAGAAGTAGAGTTCTTCATTGATTTGCAACCGGGTACGGGTCCGATTTCGGAAGCACCTTATAGGATGGCTCCAGCTGAGTTGATAGAGTTGAAGAGTCAGCTTGAGGAATTGTTGAGCAAGGGTTTTATTAGGCCGAGTGTGTCACCGTGGGGAGCACCGGTGTTGTTGGTTAAAAAGAAGGATGGTAAATCCCGTTTGTGTGTGGATTACCGGAAGCTGAATAAGGTTACTATCAAGAACCAGTATCCATTGCCGCGTATTGATGATTTGATGGACCAGTTGAGGGGAGCCTCAGTGTTTTCAAAGATTGATCTGAAATCTGGTTATCACCAGATAAGGGTAAGAGAAGAGGATGTACAGAAGACGGCATTTCGGATGCGCTATGGGCATTATGAGTACTTGGTGATGCCATTCGGAGTGACGAATGCACCTGCGATATTTATGGACTACATGAATCGGATCTTCCATGCATTTTTAGACAAGTTCGTGGTAGTGTTTATCGACGATATCTTGGTTTATTCAAGGAGCGAAGAAGAGCACGAGGAGCATCTCCGCTCAGTTTTGCAAGTTTTGCGAGAGAGGAAGCTATATGCCAATCCGACGAAGTGTGAATTTTGGTTGGAAAAAGTGAATTTCCTGGGTCATATCATATCACAAGAAGGGATAGCAGTGGATCCAGCCAAGATTGACACAGTGCTTGCGTGGAAGCAACCTCAGACAGTTACGGACATAAGGAGTTTTGTGGGCTTGGCCGGTTATTACCGACGTTTTATTGAAGGCTTTGCGAAGATTGTGGCGCCGATGACGCAGTTGACAAGAAAAGACCAACCGTTTGCTTGGACGGAGAAGTGTGAATCAAGTTTTCAATTGTTGAAAGAGCGATTGACGACTTCGCCAGTTTTGGTTTTACCTCAGGTAGATGAACCGTATGAAGTGTATTGTGATGCTTCTCATCAAGGTTTGGGTTGTGTGTTGATGCAACACAAGAGAGCTGTGGCTTATGCATCGAGGCAGTTGAAAGTTCATGAGAAGAATTACCCGACTCACGATTTGGAGCTTGCGGCAGTCGTGTTTGCTTTGAAGATTTGGAGACATTATCTGTATGGATGCACTTTTGTCGTGTTTAGTGACCACAAGAGTCTCAAGTACCTTTTTGATCAGAAAGAATTGAATATGAGGCAGAGGAGGTGGATGGAAACCTTGAAAGATTTTGATTTCACGCTAGAATACCATCCGGGAAAAGCCAATGTGGTGGCGGATGCTTTGAGTAGAAGAAGTGTATCGGTGTGTTCGGCACAGATGGCGAGTCAACAAGAGTTGTTGAGAGAATTCCGAGATCTACACTTGGAAGTTGAGTTGGCACCAGGCAATTTGAAGTTGGGCATGATCACGATCTCAAATGGGTTATTGGAAGAAATTGCAAGTTGTCAAGATGACGGGTTACTTGTGGAGAAAAGAGGCCTTATAGCTAGAGAAAGTAACAAGGATTTCAAGGTGGGATCAGACAACATCTTGAGATGCAACGGTAGAGTGTGTGTACCCGATGTTAGGAATTTGAGGAGCACGATTTTAGGGGAAGCGCACAAGAGCAAGTTGAGTATTCATCCCGGATCTACGAAGATGTATCAGGATCTGAGGCGAGATTTCTGGTGGCCAGGTATGAAGAGGGATGTGGCTGAGTATGTAGCATCTTGTTTAACATGTCAGAAGGCAAAGATTGAACATCAGAGGCCCGCGGGAATGTTGCAATCGTTAGATATACCTGAGTGGAAGTGGGATAGCATATCCATGGATTTTATCACTGGGTTGCCCAAGACCAGGAGGAAGCATGATAGTATATGGGTCATAGTGGATCGGTTAACAAAGTCAGCTCATTTTCTACCGGTAAGGATTACAGATACGGTAGCGAGATTAACCGATGTTTACATTGCCGAGATTGTGAGGCTTCATGGAATTCCGTCGAGTATAGTGTCGGATCGAGATCCTAAGTTTACCTCACATTTTTGGAGGACTTTGCATGAGGCTTTGGGGACCAAACTGAGGTTGAGTTCGGCTTATCACCCCCAGACCGATGGACAGACCGAGAGAACGAATCAGTCGTTGGAAGATTTGTTGAGAGCATGTGTTTTAGATGATCGTGGAAGCTGGGACAATGTGTTGCCATTGATAGAGTTCACGTATAACAACAGTTTCCATACGAGTATAGGAATGGCACCCTATGAGGCTTTATACGGGAGGAGGTGTCAAACTCCTTTGTGTTGGTACCAAGATGGAGAGAGTATGATAGTAGGACCTGAGATGGTGCAACAAACAACAGATAAAGTTCGAACGATACGGGCACGGATGAAAGTTGCTCAAGATCGACAAAAGAGTTATGCGGATAGGCGTAGGAAGCCTTTAGAGTTTGAGGCGGGGGATCACGTATTCCTCCGAGTTACTCCAACAACGGGTGTTGGAAGGGCTTTGAAAGCAAGAAAGTTGACTCCTAAGTTCATAGGACCGTATCAGATTACGGAGAGAATTGGGAAGGTAGCTTATCGGGTAGCTTTGCCACCGGTACTATCTCTGATACATGATGTGTTCCATGTGTCGCAGTTGAGGAAATATATTCCGGATCCATCGCATGTGATCATACCAGATGACATCCAACTGAGAGAGAACTTGTCATTTGAGGTTCCGCCGATCAAGATTGCGGATAGAAAGATGAAGCGGTTGAGAACAAAAGAAATACCTTTGGTGAAGGTAATATGGAACGAGACTACAGGTGACGCAACTTGGGAGCTTGAGAGCAAGATCAGAGAGTTATACCCTGGGTTGTTTGTCGATGTCTAAGTTTCGAGGACGAAACTTCTTTTAGGGGGGTAGTAATGTAAGACCCTAGATTTTGTGTACAGTGGTTTGTAGAGCGTTAGCGGTGGCTACGTGTCTTAGAGTTTTAATGTTAGTGTTTTGTGTTATATTTTGTGTAATATAACTGTTTTTGCTGTTTTTGAGCCTGTTTCGCGCTTGTACGCCGAAAAGGAATGAGATTTGGTTTATGAGTTTCTTTTATAAATAGGAAGTTTTCCATGAAAATAGTTTTCGGAGGTTCGACTTTATTTGAGTTTTTGATAAACGAAGAGAAGATTTTTATCAGTCGTTTAAAATTTTGCAGACTCCGAATTTTGTGAAAATTTAGAGATGAGTTTTATATATCGACGCGAGTCGGAAAATACTTTCAGAAAAATTTTAGAAGGCACGGTTTAAAAGTTCAGTCGGAGAAACTGTTTTAGCGATAATTTTTGGAAACGGAATAATGTGGACGTTTATTCCGTATACTGTTATTTTTGTATGTTTTGCTTGTCGCGACGCGCGAGAGCTGAGTACGAGGGTGTTTTTCCAAGAGGGAAAAATATCTAGAGGTGTGTGTTATGAGGACTTGATCTAGAGGGCTAGGGATTAGCCATGGAAAGTGTTTTTTTGATCCAATGGGTGAGATTGAACAAGAGGAAATAGTTAGTAAAGAGTAGTAGACTTTTGGGGACTTAGAGAGAGAGAAAATTCATTTTCCCAACACTCTATCTTCTTCTTCTCCACGTGAGTTCCATTCCCCTTTCTAGAGTTTCATAAAAATTTTATTTTCTTCATTGTTGGACCTTGGAAGCTTGGAAAAATTCTAGAGAAAGTTGTAGAAGTTGTTTGCTAAGGTAATAACTTCTTCCTTTACTTTAGCTGGCCAAACCATTAAGGTTTGATGTATTTTTGGAATTTTATTTGTTGAGAAAATTGGTAGAATATGGCTATACTATGTCCTAGGCCATGAGGATGATTCATGAGTGAGTAGTCATCATGTTTGTGACTAGTTGTTTTAGTTTCATTAAGTTTCATGAGTTTTGGATAGTTAGGGTTTTTGAGGAAAAGTCATTGATCAAGAACATGTTTTGTTTTGTATTTGAGAAAATAAAAATGGTTTTTGAGGTTATGAGGAAGTGGGATTGTATAGAAAAAAGTTTTGTTTCAAGGATGTGAAAAATTTTACCTTGTGGACTTAGAAAAAATTTTGAAGAAAGTCCTTGAGTTTTGCTTTAATGTTGTTTTGATTGGAAAAGAAATTTTTGTAACATGTGTTTATGGTGTGTGATTTCCATTTGCTAAAACCTTGTTAATGCTTGTTTTCAAAGGCTTAATTAGTGATCAATTGGTGCAAGAATTTTGAGCTATTGGTATAAACACAAAAGTTGTAGGTATGGATGTTAGTTTTCTAATGCCGTTGGTCTGACGTCAAAACGATTTATAGAACTTGAGTTATGGTCAAATTTCTGCACGTAGGTCACAGTGAATTTTTATGGACTTTCTGCACAACTTTTCCGAATTTCAAACGAAAACTGGTATTGATCGGTACAGAATTGGCCTTGGGTGTAAACATGAAGGTTTTAGATAATTTTGTTAGCTTTCCAGTGGCTTTGGTTTGACGTGAAAATGACTTTTAGTTTTTGAGTTATGATGAAAATACTCCAAGGAGGTCTTAGTGAAATTGTACAGTGACAGCATTCTTTGTTTCATGTTTTTGCGTCTTTTTCACACGTCTCTGTTTTAAATTGGTCTTTGGTATAAACATGTGAAATGTTGTAATGTGTTTTGAAAACGAAAAAAAATGACGCAATCGATTTCGTGAACATTGATCAATATAGAAGGGGTATGCGCTAGAAGGGGTATGAGCTAGAAGGGGTATCCTAGTTAGAAGGGGTATCGCCATTTGTTGGATATATCATATGGAAGTGTTTATTGATTTCGTACGTTGTTTGTTAGGAAACGCGAACTCGTAGTGTGGAACGATTTGATTGTTGTAAGAGCTTGCCAAGGTAAGGGCTCCACTATTTATTTCCGTCTTTCACTGAAATTGGACATGCTTGAATTATTTTGTTGTGATGTATTCTTGAGTGAATTACATGTCTAATTTCGTGTATTCTCGTGATGAGAACGTGTTTAGAATTATATGTGCTGTTTACATATAAATTGGGAGAAATATGTATGCATATTGAGTTGATACATATGCTTGAGTTAATTGCTTTACACATGTCTAGTGGAATGTATGTGTAGACTTGTCGATGTGGTAATTACATATTAAGAGAATATGTGTTTTGTTGCATTAGTATATGTAGAGAGGGCATATGCTCATGCATTCATAGTTATGCGTTTCGCCAAGAGGGCTGCGCCGGTGTTATCCCACCTGATTGAGTTGGTATAGAAGAGCTATACCCGGTGTTATCCCACCGTTATTGAGTTGGTATAGAAGAGCTATACCTGGTGTTATCCCACCAATAGTAGGAGGTGTTATCCCACCTAAGACCTACGACCTTCTATAGAGAGGTTTTCCGGAAAAAGTCATGCATGTGGAGTCCAGAGAGAGCTGGATGACCACGATCATTTTAGAGTCCGCATTATAGGCTATGTGTGCATTGCTTATAATATGCTTGAGTATCGCAATTGCTATGTGTTGTGCCTTGATTTAAGGAACCCGTTGGTGGGGAGTATTATGTGTTTATAATGAGTTTTCTCTATTGGTAAATGAGCTTTGATGTGGTATGTGTATAAATCTCTCGCACCGGATATATATATATACTTGTATTTTGTGGTGACGCTTGCATATTTGTATGAACGGGATTATCCCACCCCAGGTGTTAGGGATCCGTCTGAGACGCTTGGAGATGAGGGTGGTGGTTGCAGTGGCCATCAGAGTTAGGAGGGAGCTGGAGTCTCGTTAGCTAGACTATGCGCCGGTGTTAGTGTACACCGTGCTTTTGCGTATAGGCATAGATGCTAGTTTTATTTTGAGATACTTGTGCTTGATGCACCTTTTTATTTTGGACTGTAATATATTCAGGTGTACACTTGCTTTGTGAAGCCCTATGATATTTATATATCAGTTTTCTTTGTACATTTAAATGCCGGCTCAATTAAATGTTTTATGCGCACTCTGATCGAAACTAAAATGATTTCAAAGCTTGTTTTATTTGAAAAAAAAATAATACCCCTTTTTTTGAGTTTAAGAAAACGGGGTGTTACATACTTCTTACTTGTGGAGATATTTTGATATGGGTATTTGGCTCTAGAGACCAATAACTAGGAATATAAGATGCTCGCATAAAACAAAAAACTAGCTGGGTGAGAAAAATCCACCTTATATTTTCAACAAATTGAGAAAGTTTACAAGAATATAAGTATATCTAGTTCAATCCAAAAATAATGTATAATCTAAAATGTTATTTGGTGTATAAATTGAAAAATAGCTTCATTTCGTATTGAAAAATTAAGCACATTGACACCGTTAGATATACACCACCATTTTTCTATCAATTATTTCTTCAAAACGGAGCATATATATTCGTAAAATTAAACAAAACAAAAATTGCATGACTGTATATTTGTTCCATGACATAAACAAAAGGATAATCTTAATCCTTCATCGATATTAGTACATGCGCACATGTCATAGGGGATTTGTATATAATAATGTAACATTCGACTTTAAGTAAAAACATAACAAACAATTTATCAAAATATTTGTTCCACTTCAAAACCAAGAAAAGAAAGTCATACTAGTTCAATAAACTAAACAAATAAATGGTAATGAAGTCTGGAAAAATTAAAACCAAATTCAATATTCCATCATGTAATTGAACATTTGAGCTTGGACCATATCTATATCATAGGATCCATAAAGTAAATATTCATGTGATAGGTTCGAAATATTATGGAAAGGAAGAGTATGCATAGAAATAGGTAGATGCAATTTAGTTCTTGTAGTTTTATCAATGTTGCAATTAGATACAATTGTGACCCTTGGTCCCTTAACACAATAACACACTTAATTACAACAAAAAAGGTAGCAGTGGTGAAACTTAAAACACAATAAACTAAGATACGAGTTTTAGTGATTAAACCATGCAACCTTTTTTCAATATGACTGCAACTTGTTTTCATCTTGGCCTATTGATTTTTACATTTTGGGCATTCAACAGAAATTCCATGAGCCTGAACCATAAAATTCATTCATCCATATCATCTGTCATACAAGACGTCATATATCATCTGTTTATCTTATCTATTTGTTTGTTTGTCATTCATCATCCATATTAATTCATTCATTCTTATGTAGGTTTGCTAAAGAACCATAAAATTTGATGCACCTAACTATCTTGGTTGAAAATGGGATCAAGTGATGACATGATACCAACCATTTTGAAGAAAACTGTGAATGTCAAAGTAAAAATGCCCGAAGTTGAAAGTTTAAAGAAGCTTTATGACTTGTTAGATCTCCACAAGTGTTTAGCTTTTAGTGGTAAATATGGGAAGATTCTCAAATTGGTTAATATAGATGTGCAAGTAGACGCTATTACAGCGTTAATTCAGTTCTATGACCCCCACTGAGGTGTTTCTCCTTTCAAGATATTTGGACAGATTTTAGGTTACCCTTTAGAAGAGGATAACCCCTACCGATTTTTGGGGAATTACCCTAACATTGCAAGAGTGGCTCAGATCTTAAGAACTAATGAGACAGAGCTAGAACAACATAAAAAAGGGAAGTTCTGGATTTCTTAGAAGTTTCTTTGAGAAGTGTGGACATGATTTAGCTGCCGTCAACGATTGGGATGCTTTTATGGAGGTGTTAGCTCTTATCATCTTCGGGGGTTATTCTATTCCCTGGCGATGAAGAAATCATAGATATCCCAGCAATTGAAGTCTTTCTAGCCTACAAGAACAGACGGGAAAACCCAACACATGACGTGCTTGCTGATGTCTATTACTCACTCAATCGCTGCCATGAGAAGCAAGGCAAGAGATTCTATTGTTGTCTGCTTGTTTTGTATATTTGGCTTGTTAATCACATGTTTCATAGTAGTTGTCCAATGCCTTGTCCTATAGCTGATTTCAAGAACTGTGATGTGAAAAAGAAAGATGGTAAAAAATGGGCTAAAAAGTTGGTGAACCTCAATGAAAAGACTGTCTGGTGGTACCCTCGACAGTGGGACATAAATGAAGTGATTTACCGATGTGAGACCTTCTCCAACGTACCGCTTATGGGAACTCGGGGTGCATAAATTACAACCCTGCTTTGGCCTTGAGACAACTTGGCTATTCTATCAAGGAGGAGCCAACTCCAAAGTTAACTTCCCCCTTTATTCTCTATGACATGGGTGCAGATAACTTCGAAAGATTATCGGTCTTTTAATTTTCTAGATGCATTTGTTAGTTTTTGTTTTTTGTCAAGTAGCCTTATGGTTATAAATTCATCTAGTAAGATGACTAAGTGAGGTGTCTGATCCCTACATACAACATGCATTTGTTGATTTTTTTGCAATATAACCATAATTAATACCGGTACTAATTTATTTTGAAACACGGAAATTAATATTGAATACACTATACCCAAATAAAATTTAGTAATATTCTCACGTAAAATATACGTAAAATTTACGATGAATGTTTATATTTAATAACAGAAGGAGTACTCCATCCGGTTTCATATATAAATAATTTTTTTAGATTAATTGAATAATTCATGATTTGGTTTATAATATAGATCAAATACATCGGTTATTCAAAAACTAGTTAATTTAGAATCCTTAAAGATTGTCATGATGGTAGGGTTGTTTAAATCCAAAATAAAACCGCAAACCAATCCAAAAAATCGGCAACAAAAAAAACAACGAATAGTTTTGGATGCCTTTGGATTTTTTTTTTTTGTATAAACTAAGCGAATTGGTCGGATTTGAGATCACTTTTTTAAAATTGAACCAAATCGCAATTGTAAATTTTAATACTTGTCCATTCTTTTGTTAGTATTATATATTGT